>CAUYLG010053852.1:0-149612 GCA_963573385.1 Cacajao melanocephalus | reverse complement strand
ACTGTCAATATTAGACAGATCAACGAGATAGAAAATTAACAAGGATATCCAGGACTTGAACTCAGACCTGGAACAAGTAAACTTAACAAATATTTACAGAATTCTCCATCCCAAATCCACAAAACATACATTTTTCTCAGTATCACATTACACCTATTTTAAAAGTGACCACATAATTGGAAGTAAAACACTCCTCAGCAATTGCATAGCATTTCACAGGTTTAAATAAAATATTGGTTGGCTGCTTGTTTGTTATTTTCATCCCTTATTCCTTCCTGTCTGTATTGTTAAGCACAATTATTGGCATAAAAGAGGTTTTTAATACCCATTTTTAGACTGCATTCTAGCCCGGACAATACAACAAGAATCCCGTTCTCTCTCCCTCTTTCTCTTCCTCTTTCTTTCTCTCTTTCATTCTTTTTTCTTTCTTTCTTTCGCCCTTTCTTTCTTTCTTCTTTTCTCTTTTTCTTTCTTTCAAAAAAGAAAGGAGCAACGGCTCAGGCCTATAATCCCAGCATTTTGGGAGGCCGAGGCAGACAGATCGCCTGAGGTCAGGCGTTCTAGACCAGGCTGACCAACACAGCGAAACCCTATCTCTACTAAAAATACAAAAATTAGCCAGGCATGGTGGTACACATCTGTAATCCAGCTTCTCAGGAGGCTGAGGCACAAGAATTGCTTCAACCTGAGAGGCAGAGGTTGCAGTGAGCCAAGATCATACCACTGCACTTCAGCCTGGGCGACAGAGCAAGACTCCGTCTCAAATGAATAAATAAAACTTATCAGGAGATAAACAGAGCTTGTTTCTTGTGATTATAATTTATTTATATTACAAACAAGCTTCTTTTCTGTGCCTTGGCAAATTGTTAATACACCTTTCTGAGTTTGGATTCATTTCCAGCATCTTATCCTTTGTTAATTTCAATGTTGTGAAATATCTCTGGGAGTTCCTTTAATGTGAAAGTTTTTTTGTTGTTGTTGGTGTCACTTCCTCCAGGACATCTTCATCCTTCTCATCAAAACCTCGTTCCTCATTTAATCCATGTGTCCACCTTCACTACACTCCCCCGGTAGCATGTCCAAAGTCTCTTGAATGGCAGTAGTGTCAGCATTCCTACTTATTTTTTCTATAACTCCATTTATGTTCAATTCAAATTTTTCTCTATTATTACCAATTTTTGCTTCTTTGCTGCACTTTGACCTTTCTTGGCCAGTTCCCACTTTCCGTTATCCATTTTTGTAAACTGTCATGTGGGTTTATTACTGGGAGAAAAGGAGGCCATAGAGCCACAGGTTTTGCAGTTTGTATGAGCACTAAATAACAGATGCTCAGTGACTGATCACTGACTCACTTTTAAAGAGTGACATGATTGATCACTTATCATGATGTGGCTCTGTTATAAATGTAGGGATGTGTGGACTGAAGAGCTAGAAGCCAAGTATATACTTGATGCAGATATGGTTAACATTACCATGGTAACTGAAATTTCAATGTGTTGTTGGGAGGCTGGTGCTATTTAACAAAAGCATAGTATCAGTAATTCATGTGTAGGAACTGTGCAAAGCAAGGACTACCTTTAAATATTTAAAACTGTGCAATAATGAAAACAATACATTGCAAAAATTATAGGATATAACTAAAGCCCTCCTTAGAAGGAAATGTATAGCCTTAATTAATATATAAGGAAAAAAGATTTTAAAATAATGAGTTGACTTTCACTTAATATGTTTGTGTTAAAACAGAAGAAATTCAAAAAAGAAAAGGAAGGAAATATTTTAATAAAGGTATGAGGAAAAATCAAGTAAAAAGAAAATAAAGAGGATATAAACAAAAGCAATATTATACTATAATGATTTTCCTGTTATTTAATCAAAGTTATTCTGATGTCAAATATGTAAATAGCTAGGAAGCAAAAAGTAATTATGGTGTTATTAATTTTTCAGCCATATGCAGTTCAGAAGCTCAAAGCAGTTGCAGGTGTGATGATTACTGCTTCTCACAACCGCAAGGAAGACAATGGATACAAGGTAAACCTTGGACTCCTGACCTTTGCTTATCTTATAGTTCATCTTTTTTATTCAAATAATATGTGCTGAGTATGTTTTCTATACTGGAAAGCAGAGGTAGACATTGGGAACAGAAAATTAAAAACACTGAAGCTGGTCCTCAAAGAATGTGTATCTCTAATAGCATTTATTATTTCTCAATCTGTACAATTACAAAAATCTCTTCTTTAGTTCTTTTATTTCTAATTGTCCTTGATTTCTCTATCCTTTCCTAAATCCATACTTTACCATTTCATAAGGTCACATTGTAGCGAGAACTTGAAAAATGAATGGGAGTTTTCAACAACAGAGCCAGAGAAATGGTATCTTGTCCTCACTCTCCTTTCCCTCTGACTTTCTGCTGGAGCTCCCTGTTGGCCACCAGATTCCACTTGATGTATCAGCGTCTGTGGCAGAAAGCAGAGTGGAGAAGGGTGAAAAGTGGCTCTGGAGGGGAAATAGAAGAATGCAGCACAGTACTGAACCACCGTTTGGGGCTTCTGGGTGGGTGATGGGTCTGTGTTCTTGTATTTGTTTTTCTTCTTGTGTTGAAGGACTCCAGACATACCAAGCTCTGTTTTACTGATAGAAATTAGCATTTCAATCTTCTGGTCATACCACTGCTCCCTTCTGTTCTCCAGCTCCTCCAATATAGCAAGCCCTTTCCTACCTCTGAGCCATTATAATTGTTTTGTCTTCTGCTTGGATTGCTCTTCCCCAGATCTTTCCACCTTGCTTCTTTTCTTTTCTTTCTTTTTTTAAGATGGAATCTCACTCTTTGACCCAGGCTGGAGTGCAGTGGCACGATCTCGGCTGACCATAACTTCCACCTTCTGGTTTCAAGCAATTCTCCTGCCTCAGCCTCTCGAGTAGCTGGGATTACAGGCACCTGCCACCATGTCTGGCTAATTTTTGTATTATTAGTAGAGACGGGGTTTCACCATGTTGGCCAGGCTGGTCTCAAACTCCTGACCTTGTGATCCTCCCGCCTCGGCCTCCCAAAGTGCTGGGATTACAGGCGTGAGCCACCTTTGGGTTCCTACTCAGATAGTGCTTCCTTGAAGGACCTTCCCTGGCTACCTTATCTAAAGTGGCTTCCATCAGTGACTCTTTCTTGTCCTCTTATTTCCTTCGCAGAACTTATCACTGATTCTTCCTTTTTCTTTTTTTTTTTTTTTTTTGAGAGATGGGGTCTCACTCTGTTGCCCAGGCTGGAGTGCAGTAATGTGATCACTGTAGCCACAAACTCCTGAACTCAAGGGATTCTCCAGCCTCAGCCTCTCGAGTAGCTGGGGCTATAGGCATGTACCACTTGCCTGCCTTTTTTCTTTTTTATTTTGGTAGAGACAGGGTCTTACTGTGTCCCCACACTGGTCTCAAACTTTGCCTCAAGCAATCCTCCCACCTCAGCCTCCTAAAGTTCTGGGTCTGGTTTCCTTTCTTTCTTTGCTTTCTTCTCTCTTTTTTTTTTTTTTTTTTTTAATTGAGACAAGGTCTTGCTCTGTCACCAAGTCTGGAGTACAGTGGCACACTCATAGCTAATTGCAGCCTCAGCCTTCCAGGATCGAGCAATCCTCCTGCCTTAGCCTTCCAACCACAGGCCTGAGCCACCATACCCAGCTAATTTTTTTATTTTTAGTAGAGACAGTGTCTGGTTTTGTTGCTCAGGCTGTGGGTCTAGTTTCTTTATAATGAATAATCTTATTTGTTTGACCCTCCTCATCCCCTAAATATAAGTTTCTAGGTAGAGAACATATTTGCTGTTGAACATATTTGGCACATAGTAGTCCCTCAATGATTTTTTTTTCCTTAATAAATAAGCACAAACTTAAAAAAAACAGTAAAAAGTTATCTGTCCCATCTCTGTCCCCTAGTACCTTTTCTCAGAAGCAAATACTGTTTCCAATTTTCATTTCCTTTCAGGGACAGTCCACGCATATATAAACATATATGTGTTTGTCACTTCCCCATCTTTTTCCCCATAAATGGTAGGGTACTATATAATAGTGTTCTGTACTTATTTATCTGTTGCTTATTTCACACAACAATATGTCTTACAAACCATCTTTCTCTTTCTCCTTCTCCCTTTCCCTCTTCTCATTCTATGTGTCTGTATGTATATATGTATATACTTGTAGATATATACACACATAGATGTACATATATACACATACACATGTATATATAGTCAATATGTACAGTTTAACTTTGTGCTTGTATATTAAGAAAAAAAATGTGTGTGTGTATTTGTGTATGTGACATCATATATTTTGGAGAGCCCAGAAGAGGAGACGACTCCTCTGTCTGAGAGTGCAGTGAGCTGTGATCACACCACTGCACTCCAGCCTGGACTACAAAATGAAACCCTGTTTCAAAAAAGGAAAAAAAAAAGATGAATGTAGAAGAATGTTTACTGTGGCACTGTTTATATGTAGCAGAAGATCAGAAGCAAATGAAATATTCATCAATTGAGGATTGATTACATAAATTATAATTCATCTATATAGATTTTTAAAGATGAATGAAGCAGATATACATATGTATGAATGGCATGAATATATACACATGAATGGTATTTTTGGGGTTTAGGGGTTTAGGGGAGCCCTTAGCTCCCTTGAGAGGACATTTTTTTAAGGTTTTTGGTTTTCTGCTTTTTTAAGAATGAAGAGGGAACCAGGTGCACTTGCAGAGTAAATACAGGACCCCAAACAGTGTTACAGAAAAGTGATTTTATTTAGGTAGAGAAAGAGAAAAAAGAGAAGAAGAAAGATAACTTCCACACGAGAGAGAGAGAGAGAGAGACAGAGAGAGAGTGAGTTTGTGTGTGTGTATGTGTGAGTGTGTGTCTGTGTGTGTGTGTGTGTGTGTGGAAGGGGATCCAAACATGGAGTCCGAAGGGGTGTTGAAGAAGGGGACTTTTAACCTGGGAGGAACCCCCACCTTCTTTAAGACTTCTGGCCAATAAAAGGAGGTCCTTAGAACTTCTGCTGGAGTGATTGACTTTTGGATTCTTCCCGCGTCCACAAAAATTAAAACAGAGACCATTAAATCTCCGGGATGGAGAGAGATGGGAGGGGGGCATGGCGCTGGGAATTTCTTGCTCTTAAAACTACGCCCCCTTGTGGACCCGGAAAGAGGACAAATTTCCTCATTTCCCCCTTTGAACAGGGAAGTTTAACTTTTGTTGGAACATGGGCATTGATTACTTTTTAACTACTTTTTGCTGAAATGGGGCGTAGAAGGAGCCCTGCAGTTGAGGTTTTCTTCAGAGGGGAGCCTTTTAGGGGTGCAGCTGATTTAGAGGTTTACAATAGAGCCCACTAGCCAAGGGCATCCGGGGTTCCAGTGGCAGACTATTTGTGACCTTATGGTTTTATAAGAAACGAATGTGACAAGGTGGTTAAAGATGAGAGGCCCAGAGGCCAACAAATATAGAATGGTTATAAATGAGCCTAGGAGAGAATAGACCAAGGACAGTTAGTCGTTAAACAAGCTTTATAGTACTGTTTTTGGAAAATTTTTAGTCCTGTGTTTGATTGATTTCTGAGTTTTATGTTTAAAACAATATTTGACTGGTTTACAAAATAGCAACATTTTTTTTTCTAGAAAAAGACAGGTTTCCTTTTTACTATGAAAAGGATAATTGGAATTTGAGAGATAGCTAAGTTGAGGGTTATAGTTCTGTTAATGCCAGAATATAAATTAGACTTATGAGTGTACTTCCCTGAGGATTTTGTTGGAAAAGCAGATGTAGATTTTTTAATGGCTTGCTGGTGTACGAAGGGTTGTTTTCTGGAACTTTAGGCTGTGGAGTGGAGGGTTTATGACTTTTTTCAGGAGGTGTTTAAGGCTTTAGCCGAGTGTGATGAATTTATAAGTTAATTCCCACCACCTTAACTGCCTTTGGGGTAGACAGAATAACTGAAAATGGTTCTTCCCAGGATGAGCCTAGAGAGGGAGAGTTTGAGGGGAGAGAATTAACGAGCACCAAGTCTCCAGGGCAGGAGAGAAATACTGAGAAGGCCATGCCAGTGTTCAGGAGAAGATTAACTTTTTGAACCTTTATGGTTAGCTTTACCTGGGGCTTTGTGAGTGTGATGGCTGTGCTGGCACTTGCTTTAGGCCCCCTTAGTTCTACCATTGGGTTATTTGGTTAGATACCTTAGGCCCTGGGAACCTTTGTCCCCTTGGACAGTGTGCTTTTTAGTGATTCCCTTGGCACAGTAGGCATGGACAAGATGGTGGTCCATTCCTTTGGGGACAATTTTTTATACAATGTCCGTTTAGACTACACTGGTAACAAGCTTTTCTTTAAGACCTCTGGCCAATGAAAGGAGTTCCTTAGAACTTCCGCTGGAGTGATTGACTTTTTGATTCTTCCCGCACCCTCAAAAATTAAAACAGAGACCATTAAATCTCCTGAATGGAGAGAGATGGGAGGGGGTCATGGTGCTGGGAAGTTCTTGCCCTTAAAACTACACCCTCTTGTAAACCTGAAAAAAGAACACATTCCCTCATTATGAATATATGTATGCATGAATATATATCTGCTTTATTCATAAAATTAATTTCATCTTTATCTTTTTTAATGTGACTACTAGATAATGTAAAATTTTATATGTGGCTTGCATTTGTGGCATACATATTTCTTTTGGGCACTGCTGATCTACAGGATAGATTTTTAGAGGTGAAACTTTTAGGTTCTTTTGTTTTTGTTTTTTGAAACGAAGCCTTGCTCTGTCACCCAAGCTGGAGTGCAGTGGCACGATCTTGGCTCACTGCAACCTTCACCTCCCAGGTTCAAGTGATTCTCCTGCCTCAGCCTCCTCCTGGGTAGCTGGGAATACAGGCATGTGCCACCACGCCTGGCTAATCTTTGTATTTTTAGTAGAGACAGGTTTTGCCATGTTGGCCAGGCTGGTCTTGAACCCCTGACCTCAAGGGATCCACATGCCTCGGCCTTCCAGAATGCTGGAATTACAGGTGTGAACCACTGCGCCTGGCCTAGAGATGAAACTTTTGGATCAAAGGGAATATTCAAATAAAATTTGGCATTCCCTATTCAAGGTGGTTGTACCATTTGATACTCTCACCAACAATATATGAGGGACTTTATCCTATGTCCTCCATTATTGTATTATCAAAGCTTTCACTCTTTGCCAATGAGATGAGTGGAAATGTTATTTTTAATCTATACCTGTCTTATGAGTGAGGTTGAACATCTTTTCATGTATTTATAAGATTATTTGTGTTTCCCTCTGTGAAGAGTCTGTTAAAGGATTTTTTTTAAACAAACTTTATCTTGTAGAGCTGTTTTAGATTCACAGCAAAACTGAGCGGAGGGTACAGAGATTTCCCATATACCCACCTGTCCCCACATATGCATTATCAACATCCCCCACCAGAGTGGTACATTTGATGAGCCTACATTGACATGTCATTATCACCCAAAGCTCATAATTTATGTTAGAGTTCATTCTTTGTACATTCTTTGGGTTTTGACAAATGAACAATGACACGTATCCACCATTATAGTATCATACAGAGTATTTTTGCTGCCTCCAGAATTCTCTGTGTTCTGCCTGTTCATACATTCCTCCTCTTTAACCCCTGGCAAACACTGATCTTTTTACTGTCTGCATAGTTTTGCCTTTTCCTGACTGTCATGTTTTTGGAATATACAATATATAGCCTTTTTAGATTGGCTTCTTTTATTTGGTGATTTCCTCCATGTCTTTTCATGGCTGGATAGCTGATTTTTTTTTTTTTTTTAGCACAGAAGAAGAATATTCCATTATCTGGATGTACCACAGTTTATTTCTCCATTCACCTGCTGAAGAACATAATAGATTCTTCTAAATTTTGGCAATTATGAATAAAGCTGCTATGAATATTTGTGTGCACATTTTGTAAGACATAAGTCTTCATTTCTTTGTGTAAATACCAAAGAGTATGAGTGCTGAGTCGTATGGCAAGAGTATGTTTAGTTTTGTAAGAAACTGTCAAACTGTCTCCAAAGCAGCTATACCATTTTAAATCTCCATCAGCAGTGAATGAGAGCTCATGTTGCTCCACATCCTTGTCAGCATTTGCTGTTGTCAGTGTTCTGGATTTTGGCCATTCTAATAGGTGTGCAGTAGTATCTCATTGTTGTTTTAATTTGCATTTTTTTGATGACATATGATGTGAAGCATCTTTTCATGTGCTTCTTTACCATCTGTGTCTGTTTTGCTTTCTTATTGAGTTTTAAGAATTCTTTATATAGTTTGGATAACAGTCCTTTATCAGATATATCTTTTGCCAATAATTCTCCCAGTCTGGCTTGTCTATTCACTTGGCAGTGCCTTTTACAGAGCAGAAAATTTTATTTTAATTTTAAATCCAGCTTATCAGTTCTTTCTTTCATGGATCATGCCTTTGGTGGTGTACCTAAAAAGTTATTGCCAAACCCAAGATCCTCTAGACTTCCTCTCATCTTCTAGGAGTTTTACAGTTTTGCATCTGTTAAACTATTTGCTCATTATTCTTTTGCTGTTTCTTATTGATTTATGGGAACTCTTTATATGTAAAAAGTAGCTCTTGGCCATCTGTTTTGCAGACATTTCCCCCTAGTCCTCTTGGTTTTATTTATGGTATTTTTCCATGCCTGATAGTACGGTATTTTTCCAATTTGAAAACAATGTTATTTTGTTATTTTTATTAGTGTAATATTTCATTTATATATTAATTTAGAGAGCTTCAATATTTTAATAATTGAGTCTCCCTATTCAAGAATAGATGTGTCTTTCTACTCTTTCAAGACTTCTTTTAGATTGTCTAGTAGTATTTTAAACATTTTTTGCCAAGAGAACTAAATTGTTTATTGATTATGCATGATAATGGATGATACACAAGCTTCATTCCCATCTATAATTTTATCTGGTACCACTATTCAATTTAGATATATTGCATAGTATGTGTCAACAATCATTTTTATAACCAATAATTTCATGATTTTGTTTGGGTAATCCCTTTTAATGGTGAACTTCAGGTCACAACAGTAACTATCAGTTCAACTACACCAAGGTTTCTGAAGACAGTGGCTTCTCCACCCAAGCAGGTTGTATATAAACTCCAAATAGAACCAGGCATCACCCTAAAGGAATTCTAACTTCACACAGTTGGGGAAATTTACCAAGATGGCTTCAGAGTAGACTAACTTTATACAGTACATTAAAAAAAAAAGACATATTTATTCAGCATCATGATCAGACTATTACCTTTAGCAATCAACAGCATGGGTACCAAAAACAAAACTACATTAAAACCCTGTGTTGGAATTCTTTACACTTTCCACAGAACAGGAACTAAAATAACCTGTTATACAATTCGTCACAAATACAATCCTCGAGTTTTCTGCCCATACACAAGAGTTTTTGTCTAAAACACGTCTTCTTTGTAGCAGCTAGGCCCTGCCACCACTGTGCTTGGCTGAGTTCACAAATCTGTTGTAATCTGTAGCTTCCCTGTCATTTCTCTGGCTCTCCTCTCCTGCTAAGCTTTGTTTCCTGGCAGTAATTAAAATCTGCGACTGCCGTAGCTACTGCTACTACTGGAACCACCATAGCCACCTTGGTTTCATGGTTTAGAAAAGCATTGGCCTCCACCACCATAGAGGCCAGAGCTTCTGCCTCCAAAGTTTCCTCCTTCGTGGGTCCAAATTTTTTCTTTTTTTCTGAGACAGGTCTCACTCTGTCATCAAGGCTGGAGTGCAGTGGTGCAACCTCGGCTCACTGCTACCTCTGCCTCCCAGGTTCAGGCGATTCTCCTGCTTCAGCCTCCTGAGTAGCTGGGACTATAGGCACACACCACCAAGCCTGGCTAATTTTTGTATTTTTAGTAAACGTGGGGTTTTGCCATATTGGCCAGGCTGCTCTAGAACACCTGACCTCAGGTGATCCACTTGACTCAGCCTCTCAAAGTGCTGTGATTACAGGTGTGAGCCACTGCACCCAGCCAGGTCCAAAATTTGAAGACTGATGATTGTAATTGCCAAAATCATTGTAGCTTCTACCCAGTCCAGAATTGCTTCCATCATCACCAAATCCATTATAGTCATCCTCACTGCCACCACATCTACCACCACCGCTGCCACCACAGCCACCATGACCACTAAAGTTTCCTCCACAACCAAAGTTGTGATTCCCACCAAAACCACTTCCACGACCACCACCAAAGTTTCTAGAATCACTTCGGACTCTTTGGCTGGATGAAGCATTAGCCATCTTTTGCTTTGACAGGGCTTTCCTAACTTCACAGTTGTGGCCATTCACAGTATGGTATTTCTGAATGACAATCTTATCCATGAAGTCATGGTCGTCAAAGGTTACAAAGACAAAGCCCCTTTTCCTATCGCTGTCTCTGTCAGTCATGATTTCAATCACTTCATTTTTTCCATACTGATCAAAATAATCTCTTAGGTGATGTTCTTCAGTGTCTTCTTTAGTGCCACCAATAAATATCTTTTTCACAGTTAAGTGGGCACCTGGTCTTTGAAAATCTTCTCTTAGACAGCTCTCTTTGGTTCCACAACTCTTCCATCCATCTGATGTGGCCTTGCATTCATGGCTGCATCTTCCTTTTCCACAGTGGCAGATGTGACAAACCCAAAGCCCCTGGAGTGCTTGGTGTTTGGATTTTTCATTACCACACAGTCTGTGAGCGTTCCCCATGGCTCAAAATGGTTCCTCGGGCTCTCACTGGTTGTTTCAAGTCTCAACCCTCCAATAAAGAACTTCCTCAGCTGTATGAGCTCTTTAGAAGACTCTGACTTAGATATGACAGCAAGGGCAAGAGAGACTTTAACAATGCTTCCTCAGCAGCATCCACGGGCAGAAAGGAGTAAGCTAACCTAAATGTTTTTTTAAACTAGATTTTTCACATATTTTTTAACATTTATTTCTGGATATAGTTTGTTGTATCAATTTTTATGTTACTGTGTCAGATAGGGATGCTTTCTGGTGCAGATTAAGTAAAACCAATAAAAGTGGCTTAAGCTGATAGGAGTTTAGTTTCCTCACATAACAAAACGTCTAGAGGTAGGTGACCACAGGCATGGTTCTGTAGCTCCATGATGTCAGGCCTGGTGTCTGCAGTTTTTCTGGCCTTACCCTCAAACATGGTCATCACATGGTGGTTGCTGTACCTCCAGGCATCACGTCCACAGACAAGACAAGGAGAAGGGGACAGAGAGAAAGGACAGGATTCTTTTTTCTTATGTTTTATAAATTTTCATGTGAGATTTCAGGACTTATGGAGAGAATCTTTTTTACGGCTTGAAATATGGGAGCATCCCTCCAGGACAGTTCTGTTTGTTTTAAAAATTCTGCTAGAACCCCAAGGGTTTTGCTGACTAGGGACAGTTTCTATGTTAATTTATTGTTTCTCATCCTAAAATAGTTGAAGTGCAGACCTTGGATTTGAAACATGTTTTAACTTCCCAGAACCCAAGAAGAAACAAACATACTTCTTCATTATCTCTGTATAATAGTGGGCAGGACTTTTTCTATTTTGCATTTTCGCTGAGAGTGAAATGCTTCAAGGTTACCATTTTTATTTGGGGGTCTCATTTCCAACTCTCTACCTTGCACATGGGCATTGCAACCCAAGAACCGGATAAATGGACAGTTCTCAAACCCCAGGTAACCACAATATCAGTCCCACAGGCTTACCACTCTGCTCTTTAATTCTTTTTTTCTCACTGCCTGGAGTTGTCCCTTTTATCTTGTGAATTATACTATGCATTTAAGGTAATGTTTTCCTTTTTTTAATAGCATTTTGAGGTGTTATAGAGCACAGACTTTTAGGTCATCTGGTTTACCATATTCTTTGTATAGAGATTAGTACATAGTACTGATTCAAATGTATTCTTCTTTCCTTCATTCAGAATGCAATAGAGGGGATTTGTGTCATATACATGGTAGAAGTCACCATAGATATTCTCTAACCTTCTAAATTTGAAATCCTATAAATTATTAGATACATTTTCTTGCCTTTTTGGTAACTGTTCCTAACGTCTTACTGATCAGGCTACTTGACAAACTGAAAACTCATTGAGATTTATATGGATAATTAACATGTTAATTGTTAATAAACTATATTTGGTATGATATAAATTCTACTTTATAATGGAAAAATGACTTTTTTCTATATCACATAATAGAACTACTTTATAATGTTAAGTTAAATAATATCAAGTTTTAGGGAATATTCTATGGTTTCTTGGAGTATATTTGGTATCAAGTTATAGGTTTAAGAGTATGATTAGACACTAAGGCATACGCATATTATAATGTTATCATAATAATGCCCTGCTTGTATTTTACTCATATTGATATTAAAGTACACTTCTAAAAGAAAATCATATGATCATTTTATTGAAGAGTCCCTATGGAGTCATTACTATCAATATCTTTTGATATGTATTAAATTAGTCCTATGTTGACTTTTTTACTTGATCAATTTGATATGCTTTTTAATAAAGCTAAAGATCTCTACTATAGGCAAGAAAATATCTGACAAGCATTTTAAGTAATTATATTTACTTATCATCTAGGTTTACTGGGAAACTGGTGCTCAGATCACGTCTCCTCATGATAAAGAAATTCTAAAATGTATAGAAGAATGTGTGGAACCCTGGAATGGTTCCTGGAATGATAATTTAGTGGATACCAGCCCGCTGAAGAGAGACCCTCTGCAGGACATTTGCAGGAGATACATGGAAGATCTGAAAAAGATCTGTTTTTACAGGTATCCAAGTGGGAATATCGAATAATATTACTTTCGAATAACGGTAACAAATGAGAAGAAAAAGTGATTAAAATGTGTTGTCTATTTATTAGATTAAAATTATAGCTAAATAGTACTCATAAGAGTCAAAGAGTAGAAACCCAAGTAGCCATTAACTAATGAATGGATAAATAAAACGTGGTATATCCAGCCAGGCGCGGTGGCTCTTGCCTGTAATCCCAGCACTTTGGGAGGCTGCGGTAGCCGGATCACGAGGTCAGGAGATTGAGACAATCCTGTCGTGACTAACATGGTGAAACCCTGTCTCTACTAAAAATACAAAAAATTAGCGGGGTGTGCTGGCATGCACCTGTAGTCTCAGGTATTTGAGAGGCTGAGGCAGGAGAATCATTGAACCCGGGAGGCAGAGATTGCAGTGAGCTGAGATCACACCACTGCTGCACTGCACCCTGGGCAACAGAGCAAGACTCCATCTCAAAAAAAAAAAAAAAGAAAGAAAGAAAAAAAATGTTATATCCAGACAGTGAAACATTATGCAGCAACAAAAAGAAATAAGTACTTACATACTACAACATGCATAAACCTTGAAAACGTCATGCTAACTGAAAGAACCCAGTCACAAAGAACCACATATTATATGATTCCATTTATATGACATATGCAGAATAAGCAAATTTATAGAGACAGAAATAGATTAGAGGTTACTTGTGACTGGAAGGAATGAAAGGGTTGGGGGCTGGAAGCTGCAGAACATAGAGTTTCTTTTTTTTTTTTTTTTTTTTTGATTTTGAGACAGACTCTCACTCTTGTCACCCAAGATGGAGTGCAGTGGCGCGATCTCGGCTTACTGCAACCTCTGCCTCCCTGGTTCAAGCAATTCTCCTGCCTCAGCCTCCAAAGTAGCTGGGACTATAGATGCCCACTACCATGCTGAGCTAATGTTTGTATTTTCTGTAGAGACAGGGTTTCACCATGTTGGCCGGGCTGGTCTTGAACTCCTGACCTCAGGTAATCTACCCACCTCAGCCTCCCAAAGTACTGGGATTACTGGTGTGAGCCGCCATGCCCGGCCTAGAGTTTCTTTCAGGAGTAGTGAGAATGTTCTAAGATTGATCATGGTCATGGTTGAACAACTCTATGAATATAGTGAAAGTCAGTCATATACTTTAAATGGGTGAATTATGTGGTATATGAATTATATCTCAATAAAGCTGTTAAACAAATTATACTTAAATATATGTATTTCTTCTATATTAGATCAATATATTTCCTTTAAGATTATTTTTCCTTGACTATATCCGTATTTCCATAATTATCTCTATAATTCTATAAATAGCTAACACTATTGCTAGGAAGAATCCTGGCTTACTGGGTTATTTTCCTATCCTACAAAATAATTTTAACTTTTTCTCCACTTTATTTTAGTTCCAAAAGTATACTCATCAAGGTATCAATTTTCACTTCTCCATCTAAAATAAGTGGACAGTAATACCAGCTAAATGCTACCAGCTCTACTCAGTCTAAAAAGAATTTGATTCTTTTGTTATCCTTTCTGTCTTTGCTCATATATATTTTTGTTTTTTAAAGAGTATATGGGCAAAAGCAAATTAACAAGTGAACCTATATCAAGCTGAAGGCATAATTACACAGAGAAGAATTATTTCAAGTTACTTTATAGTAACTGACTATACATTTCTAGTGGGATACGTCCTAAGGATAAAGAATGACAAAGAAACCTCAAATTGTATTTGATAGCTATACTGTTAGTAGTAATACTGGTGGTTTTACAGATATAAATATAAATAAATATATAGATAGACATACACATACATATTATAAAACAAATGAGTAATTATGCTAATATCAGTAGGATCCAAGATTTTAGTTTAAGAGAAGCAAATGTAAATCAAATAAAATAATTTTTAAGTTATAATTTTAAATTTGAATTTGAAATATGTTTTATTTACCTAAAATGCTAAAATACTAGTTCTGTTACTAAAAAGGCTTATGCCTACCACTAAAGCCCAGATTGTGGTTTCTAAATACCATTTTCTAGTAAAAGGAACCAGGGCTCATTGGAGAAATTGATTTTCATCAAGGATTGGGGCAGAAAATGTAGTAAATTAGCCTGAGATGACTTTTTTTTCTCTGTCATAAAGCAGGTTAGTTTTCAAAGACACTGGGGTCATATCAAAAGGATCTAGGAGCCAACTCGAAGGGGCTCCCACTGACCAAAGATTGGATAGTTGGGCATCAAAAAGAATAATCACCTTAATGAATGAAAACATTAAACATAAAACGCCCATGACTGTTAGTAATACTGAAAAAGTACTTTATTGGTCACCTTTTGGAGTTGCTGGACTGAAAATCACTCATGCTGAAATTTGATAAATTCTAAATTTTCTTTCTGAAAATCAATAAATGTTCTTTCTGAAAATCAATAAATGTTTGAAACTTTCTCCTAATGTATTCTGTCATTTCTATATGAACTGAATTTTAGGACTAATCAAATGGTTGTTGAAGGATCATTATTTTGAAAAGAAAAATCCAATAAATGCAGAAGGAATAATAGAATTTTCAAAATCACTATTTTGTGACCTTTAATAAATAATGTATCTAAGTAATGCTCATCAAGGGCTGCTAAGATCCATAGGTGAAAAGTCGATGGGAAATTTTTTGATGTAAGGATTAGGCTGACACTGATGAATCTTAATTTAATAGCATTTGAAGTAAGGTGCAAATTGTGTGCCTCCACCTATTAGTCAATAGAAAATACACAGCACCTATTCTTGTCCAAAGAATTGAAATTGAATCTGATGTTACCTCTAAATGCAACTGTCTATTTACAGAAAAAATAGGATAGAGGAGCATGGTAATAGCAAAAGGATGCAGTCTACATACCGGAGATATGGGAAATTCTACAGGACAAATGGCCCAGTTTCTTCAATAAATGACATTTGGGTTGGGGAAGGAAAGGAAGAACATTTATAGATTAAAAGAGACTTGGGGCTGGGCGCAGTGGCTCCACCTGTAATCTTAGCACTTTGGGAGGCCTAAGCAAGTGATCACCTGAGCTCAGGAGTTCGAGACCAGCCTGGCCAACACGGTAAAACCCGTCTCTACTAGAATACAATAAATTAGCCAGGAGTGGCAGCGTGTGCCTGTAGTCCCAGCTACCCAGAAGGCTGAGGCAGAAGAATTGCTTGAACCCGGGAGGCAGAGGTTGCAGTGAGCCGAGATCATGCCACTGTACTCCCGCCTGGGCGACAGAGCAAGACTCCATCTCCAGGGAAAAAAAAAAAAAAAAGAGAGAGACTTGAGAGGCATAGCAACCAAATTATATGGAGCTTGTTCACTCAGGTCCTGCTTCAAGTAAAACAGCTATTAAAAGTATTTTTGAGACTCTTGGGGAAAATCTGAACACAGGGTATTAGAGGAAATAAATTACTGTTGATTTTGTTAGTTGTAGTAATGATAATATGGTTATGTCTTTAAATACTAAAGCATTTTCATGTAAAGTAATATGTCTTGAATAAATGAGACTAGATTGACAAACTATGGAAACATACTGAAGTGAGGTAATGGTTATATGGTGTTAGGTATTCTGTCTGCCTATGCATATGTTTGAAATTTGTCATAAAATTTAATTTTTTTATTTACCTTATAATAAATCTTATTTTTTATGGGGAATGGTTAGTAAATAATAGGTTAGTATACAGAAAGTTTTGCTGTGGAAAAGACCAAAGAAACAGAGACTAGATGCTAACGGAAATTATGCTGGCGAGAGAGGGTTATCCACGTACTAAAGAGAATAGATGGGGACCAGAGCAGAAGTAGAGGGGTTGACCTTTGATACAAATAACACTTCTTCATTATTATCAGATAGAAGAGGAAAAAATATGGGATGTTGGTGGGGTTGTTGGTTTGGTGTGGGATAATTGGGAAGTTTCCATCAAATGGCTCTGTGTCTCAATGATGTATGAGGTAAAGGGGGAGGAAAGGAATAAGAAGAGAAGGTACTAATTAAGTCACCAACTTGGAGAGTAAAAAAGTAAGCTTTTTGGGTAAAAAGTAGGATTGCCTGGCAGCACTGAGTATCCATTCAAAGTGAAGCTGTTCAATCCTTTTGTGAAAGTTTTGTGATCATGATCGCATGTTGATTTTCTTTTACAGGGAGTTAAACTCGAAGACCACCTTGAAATTTGTGCATACATCTTTTCATGGGGTTGGACATGACTATGTGCAGTTGGCTTTTAAAGTGTTTGGTTTTAAGCCTCCAATTCCAGTACCAGAACAAAAAGATCCTGATCCAGATTTTTCTACTGTTAAATGTCCAAATCCTGAAGAAGGAGAATCTGTGCTGGTATTTTTTAAAATATTTCAATTATTATTAATTTATTAAACCATCCCCCAGAATAGATAGAACTCACTGACAATTCAAAGATTACAAAAGAAGAAAGGACTGTAGTTTACATCTTTTAAATTGCATTGCAGTCATAGGCTGTGTTTTGTTTGAAATGTCTATGGTAGGTATCCCTACTTTTAGCTTCTTATTTTAAATTTAGCTGAATTCTGTGCCTTCTAAAATACCTATCACTAACATTGTGCCTACATATAGGAACGTTAACATTGAATTTAGGTTCTTCAGTACAATTGAGCTTTTTGGGTCACTGTTTCAGGAACTTTCTCTGAGACTGGCAGAGAAAGAAAATGCCCGAGTAGTGCTAGCCACGGATCCTGATGCAGACAGACTGGCAGTAGCAGAACTTCAGGAGAAGTATGTAGAATCTGTTATTTGATTAAAAGCTTGAACTTTGAAAAGCAATGTGTTTTAAGTCTTACAGGCTCATTGAAAATAATGAAAAAATAAGAAAAGAACATAAATTTCCTATAAACCCACCATCCAGAAATAATCACCTACGTTAATACTTTGACAATTCTTTCCTGTCTTTTTAATTGAAATATTTAAAGATGTATTTGTTTTTATTAAATTATGATAATAGTTTTATATCTTATTTTCCACTTCAATTGTACAAAATGTTTCAAAAAATGCTTACAGTATAAGCATTTTCCCAACTTTATATATTGTTTTAAAATGTTAATTTTTAAAAAGATATAATATCCCAACAGATCACTTTATGATGTAGCCATTTCCTAATCTTAGTCCTCTAGGTTGCTATGTATTTTTGCCATTATAATGTGACAAATGTCCTTACATAGAAAGGCTTAATTATTAATCATAATTTTTTCTCTCATTAAGAGAATAATTATAATGATACAATAATTTTCCAAAAGACGTTGTAACCATTCCTACCATAAAATCACCCCTGGGCAGTTAGAAAACAGGTAGTAGTAAGTGTCTCAAAAATCCCGTATAAAAGTTTCTGATTTTTACTAACGGAAGGATGGTAATTTGTAGGCCTTGGAGTCAAGAAGTTTTAATGAAGAGAAAGGTCTTGACATTGCATTTTCCTTCTCTCTACAGTGGCTGTTGGAAAGTTTTCACAGGGAATGAGTTGGCAGCTTTGTTTGGGTGGTGGATGTTTGATTGCTGGAAGAAAAATCAATCAAGAAATGCTGATGTGAAGAATGTTTATATGTTAGCCACCACAGTCTCTTCTAAAATTTTGAAGGCAATTGCACTTAAAGAAGGATTTCATTTTGAAGTAAGAATGGATAATGTCTGTGTGCTACTTTTTAAAACCTATTTGTGAATGTTAAAGACATCTCCTCACCAAAACTGACTTTCATTGATTTCCTTTATTATTCCCTCATTTTTCTAATTCTGTTAACACTTACTCAGTCTATTTGACAATTTAGACACCTTGAGCCAAAATTTATCCAGTACTGTATATGAATTTCTGGGACTAAGATGAGATATTCTTTAAAAATTACATTAATACTTATTACTCCATACAACAATATCTGGTTTTCAGACAGGGAAAATTTAGCTCCTGGTGACCTCATAAGTAACTCAGACTTCACTCCAAAAAATTGTGGGTGTCATCAACCCCTTGTTTAGGCTCTTCAAGCATAGTCTTAAGAAACTTTAAGTAGTCTTCTAAATTGCATATTAAGACCCAATGATCCTACATCTGAAAAAACAAGTAGTGGCTCTCCCTCAGCCCAGATCATTAACCTTGTGACTTTAAGACCCTTAGGCTGACCATTTTTGCAGCTATGGGAACTAAGTTGCTTTTCCTCTGCCATCTTTGCCAAATATCAGTAAAAATGTCCCTGGGCATTTTTCTTGAGCCATAGTCAGGCTACAGGTCTTAACACTAATTGGCTGAGTAAAAGAAAATTGTGCCTGTCTTTATGAAATAGAGCTTTCAACCTTATACTTTCTAAAACACAAATAGCAAAATAGAAAATACTGAAAGTAGGGCTGGATGCGGTGGCTCACGCCTGTAATCCCAGCACTTTGGGAGGCTGAGGTGGGTGGATCACGAGTTCAGACATTCAAGACCAGCCTGGCCAACATGGTGAAACCCCGTCTCTACTAAAAAAACATAAATTAGCCGGGCAGGGTGGCATGCGCCTGCAATCCCAGCGACTCAGGAGGCTGAGGCAGGGGAATCACTTGAACCCAGGAGGCAGAGGTTGCAGTGAGCTGAGATCGCACCACTGAACTCCAGCCTAGGTGACAGAGTGAGACTTCGTCTCAAAAAAAAAAAAAAGATACTGAAAGTTCATTCAGACCTAAGCTTCTGATGTTTTCCTTGTTTGTATCTATAGCAAGAAAAATGTATAATGAGCACAAAAGAGAAAAAAGACCAATTCTAAAGACCACTATTATAATTTTAGTTGCTTGTTTTGTTGTAGCAGGGAGGTTTTTGGGTTTTTATTTTTATTTTTTAGTAAGGAGGTAGAGAGGTGAATTAGGAAACAAGTTGGTGAGCTTTAGAATTAGTGTGTATCACATACTCTTTCTGTTGACTCTAAAGCAGATTGTGTCTTTAAAGTGAACAGTACCTCAGTAGATGAAAAGCCCTCAAATCTAATTATTTAAAGAAGTACTTAGTACCTGTTTTGGTGGTTTTATTAACAGTTAGGACACAGTGTTATGAGAAGGTACACTTGGTTCAAGCTTACATTGTGCTAATATCAAAAGTGCATCACCAAAAAACTTCATGACTTCAATTGATTACTCAGGGAAAGTAAATCTACCAACCTTCATGGCACTCTTATATTAGTGATTATAGTATCGCTTATAGGACAGTTTCTAAGAAGCAAAAACTTGATATTGAGTCTTGACTGCATCTCTTATATGCAGTATAATTTTGGGCAGATTGACTTATCTTTCGAACCTGTGTTTCAGCAATAGTGTTTGTGAGCATTAAAAAAGATAATGATGTAAAGCACCTGGTTCAGTACTTATTCATGTTACTTTGTGACTATATGAAGCACCATTTATAAATACTGGGTTATGTTTGGTGTAAATCACCTAGTACTATAATCTATAAATAATAGGTCATCAAGAGTAGCAGTGTGTGTATTTATGGCACTTTATTACTATATGTCTGCTACTCTGTAAATCTTTGTGGACTGAAGACTATAGTAGAAAATCACTGTATGAATGTTATGTGCATGTAGTGGCAGCTTTTTCTCTAATAGATATTTGTGAGAGAATCACTGAACTAGAGTGGCCTCCTCTGCATTTCAGGAAACATTACCAGGTTTTAAATGGATTGGAAGTAGGATAAAAGACCTCCTGGAAAATGGGAAAGAAGTCCTTTTTGCATTTGAAGAGTCTATTGGTATGTAGTAAATATTAAAATATTTAAATTTGATTGATAATTTTTTAAAAATGTAATTCTGTAGGAGGAGTTTTTTATGTTTTGGTTTCTATTTGGACTTGTAAAAACTACAGAGAACTGAGAAATGTGTAGATGCATTTCTTATCAGGAAAAAAAAAAAAGAACCAAAGTATCCCCTAAATATACTCAGTATTGATGGGTTTCTTCTATTATTAGGCTTTTAAATTTCCTCATCCCCTGTAATCCCAGCACTTTGGGAGGCTGAGGCAGGCGGATCACGAGGTCAAGAGATCGAGACCATCCTGGCCAACATGGTGAAACCCCGTCTCTACTAAAACTACAAAAATTAGCTGGGTATGCTGGCGTGCACCTGTAGTCCCAGCTACTCGGGAGGCTGAGGCAGGAGAATTGCTTGTACCCAGGAGGCAGAGGTTGCAGTGAGCCGAGATCGCACCACTGCACTCCAGCCTGGCGCCTGGCGACAGAGCGAGACTCTGTCTCAAAAAAAAAAAAAAATTTCCTCGTCCTTCTGAAGAAATGTAAAACTATTGAAATTATAGGCTTAAGTTTTCCTCTTTTCTAGTGATGGTTTTTAATCCTCAGGTTTTCTCTGTGGAACTTCAGTTTTGGATAAAGATGGGGTGAGTGCAGCTGTTGTGGTTGCTGAGATGGCATCTTACCTGGAAACCATGAATATAACATTGAAACAGCAACTGATTAAGGTTTATGAAAAGTAAGTTCTACTGTTATGAATTTCACATGCTAGATTTTTTTTATTGTCCCACCCTTAGTTTTCTAAATTTGTTTCTGAAGAATAGTCGATCCTTAAAATTATGTGAATTGACGACTGCCACTTTCTACAAAATACAGTAGTGGGCTGATCTTCTTTAATATATACTTTTCTAAAGAGTTATCTAAAATCTAATTTTAGCACTTTGAATCTTTGCACAGATATGGTTATCATATTTCAAAAACTTCCTATTTCTTGTGTTATGAACCACCTACCATCAAAAATATATTTGAAAGGCTTCGTAATTTTGATGCTCCAAAAGAATATCCAAAATTTTGTGGGACATTTGCTATATTGCATGTACGGGACATTACCACTGGATATGACAGTAGCCAGCCTAATAAGAAATCAGTAAGTACTTTTTTTTTTTTCAAACAATTTAGAAAATTTCATGGCTCATGTCACCAAAAAGTCCAGAGGCAGGACAGATTTCACATGAGGTTCAATCCAGTTTCCTCATGTTTACTAGTTTATTATAAAGGGGACAATTCTGGAACAGCCAGAGAAGAGAGATACAGGGCAATGTACTACGGGTAGGGTTGGGGCCTAGAGTCTCCCAGCAAGTCCACGTGTTCACCAAGCTGGAAGCTCCTGTAAACACTTTTTTTTAAAAAAAGTTAACAATTTATAATAATTCATACTGAGGTTGGAGATCAGCAGGACTTGTTTTCCAAGTACCGGTCATGACCCCACTGATCAAAACAGGATCTGGTCAAAACAGGATGCAGTAAAGAAACCAGCCAAAATCAGCAAAACCAAGATGGCAACAAAAGCAATCTCTAGTTCCCCTCTCTGCTCATTGTATGCTAATTATAATACATGAGTATGCTAAAGACACTCCCACCAACACCATGATGGCTTATAGATGCCATGGCAACACCCAGAAGTTACCTTATATGGTTTAAATGGGGAGGAACCCTTGTTCCAAGAACTCCTCACACTTTTTCTAGAAAATTTGTGAATAACTTGCCCCTTATTTCACATGTAATTAAGGAGAAGCTATAATATAGCTAGTCAGCAATCCATAGTGCTACTCTGCCTATGAAGCAGCCATTTTGTTGCTCTGATAAAATTGCTTTCCTTTTTTTTTTTTTCTCGAGACAGAGTCTTGCTCTGTCTCCCACGCTAAAGTACAGTAGCATGATCTTGGCTCACTTCAGTCTCTGCCTTGCAGGTTCAAGTGATTCTCCTGCCTCAGCCTCCTGAGTAGCTGGGACTACAGGCACATGCCACCATGCCTGGCTAATTTTTGTACTTTAGTAGAGACAGAGTTTCACCATGTTGGCCAGGCTGGTCTCGAACTCCTGACCTCAAGTGATTTACCCACCTTGGCCTCCCAAAGTGCTAGGATTACAGGCGGGAGCCACC
The DNA here is from genome assembly GCA_963573385.1 of Cacajao melanocephalus. Lineage (NCBI taxonomy): Eukaryota > Metazoa > Chordata > Mammalia > Primates > Pitheciidae > Cacajao > Cacajao melanocephalus. The sequence goes on along the minus strand of CAUYLG010053852.1, from coordinate 126,860 downwards.
ATGCCCAAGCAATTGCTTTCCTTTTGAATTCCTTCTCTGTGTGAGGCCAAGAAACCTCCTGGGTTGAGCCCCAGTTTGGGGGTCACCCACATCAATACTATAATAAAATGGTGAAGCTTCAGGCCTGTGAGTTTCTTGAGACTAGAACCCATTGTTTTGCTCAGAGCATTTTTCAGTCTGCTAACTTGTTTCTCTGACTTTGATCCTATCCTTACCACTGCTCAAAAAATCATCTGTACTACCCCCAGGGTGAGTTGTGAGGAATGGAGGCAGGGGGCAGAGAGAGAGAGAGAGAAAGAGAGAAAATGAGCAATGATGCTAGATAATGTTGAAAATAAGTGTAAAGGCCTATAATTTCAAAGCCATACATATTTTTAATTTTAACATCCCTTTCCAACCTTATTCCCTATACTTCCAGCCAAATAAAACAACTTACTTACCTATATATATATACATTTTTTAAAAATTTCTACATTTTTGGCTCAGTTGTCTCCTTAGTTTACCCATTTTTCCAATTTTTACAGGCCCATATCTCAGCCACTATAAGACTGAAGGCAAATATCACCTGTTCCATGTGACCTCTAGGTCCCATAATTAGACACCTTCCTCTTGAGGTTTCATTACATAGTATGCCTTCTTCCTGTTACTTTCTGTTTTATGTCATCATTGTGTTGTACATGACAGGTTCCTTTTTGATGTACTTTTGTGCCTCTCAAAGTTTCTGCCCATGTAGTAGCTGCTCAACAAATAGTTAAATGCCATAGATTGCTGATTATATTCATTTTATTGTTGCTGTTGTTATAATGATTATTAGCTCAAATTTCCATTTGTAATGTTCTGATGTAGTCTCAAGATTCTAGGGACATAATGTATTTTGGAAAATCTGTAGTTTATTGTGTAGAATAGTACCCATATTCCATTTTTGCATATTTGTCCAATCAACAAATATTAGTTCCTGGTGTTGATATCCTGTGTATGAGTATACGTGTCTCTATTTTTCTATCTTTGTAAATTGCTTGAAGAGAAGAATTATCTTTTGCTTCTTTTTATTTCTCTAATTTGCTGTGCTCAAGTAGCCTTTGGTATAATGCTTTTTTCCCTCTTAATTCTCATTAAAGTGTACAATATTATTCAGGGTGCTTTTTCATCTCTGCTGGTTCTTACAACAAGTTTGTAAGGTAGGTAGCATAGATGTTGTTATCCCCAAGGTTGCATAGTAAGTGTCAAAGCCTTCCTGAATTCTCTCTTTTCCATGTTTCAGATTGATTGATGTTCATCTGTGTATTCATGTATCAGAATCCTTCTGTGCTACAGGCACAGGTACACTAGGGATATAGCAATGACAGAGACACTGCACTCAAGGAAAAGTCTAGTGGGGAAATGGACAAGAAAACAGCAATTTACAAAATGATAAGTGCTACCAGGAGAGGCATGCATAGGATGTCATGGAAGAGACTTTGGGGGCTTATGGAAGACTTTCTAGAGAACTGTTCTGAACTGAGTTCCCAAGTATGATTAGGAGTTAGCCAGATGCAGGAGGAGCAGAGGGAACAGTAAGTAGAAGGTCCAGAGATGAAAAAGCATATTCAGTAAGTAGAAGGTCAGGCAAAGGGAACAGTAAGTAGAAGGTCCAGAGATGAAAAAGCATATTCTCCTTCAGAGAACCAAAGGTAATTGTCTGTAACTGGAGTATGAGGTGAGAAGAATGGCCTTTATGGTGAATGGGTTTTGAGGGGCAAACTTCCAGGCAGGAAGATCAGTTAGTACACTGTATCAGCAGTCTAGATGAGGTATGATGGTCGCCTGAATTCAGTATACGAGCAGTATGGAGAGAACTGAATGAAGTTGAGTTAAATAAAGTATAGTAAAGACTTGCTACTTTATGGGCTGTGGGTAAAAAAGAAAGGAAGATCTCTGTGTTAAGTCACTGATATATGGTAATGTACTGACCAAAAGCGGGGTCTCAAGGACAGGACTCGTGGCTCAGGACAGCTGAGGAAAAGTACCACTGTCAACCCCTCTGCCCTAGTACAACCTTCACAATCCCCTCGAGATGCCTTGGCAGACCAATGTGTGGATTAGCAAGAGTACCAGTGTTAATCTATATATTTAGTGTCAGTAAAACATCGCTTCTTTTTTAAATTTTTATAAAAAATATAGTTTTTTCTGCACCCCAGTACATGCAGGATATGTGCACTCCTCTTTGGAGACGACTGATAAACATGCAAGTGCTTCGCAAATACAGAGGCAGTCTGGACTTTGGAACTTGGCTTCCACTTCTTGTTCTGCCACTTAGCTGATTGTCTTGAGTGGGTTGTTTACTCTCTTTGAGCCTCGTCTGTAAAATGGTGGTAATACTTACTTTACAGGATTACTGTTGAGGCCCAGAGATCATGTATGTGAGGTATATAGCCCAATGCCTGAACTATTCAGTAAATGGTATGTTTATGAATTATTATATAAGTAATCATCATTTGTATTTTATAATGCTTTTAAGATATGTTTTAATTTTTCAATTGTGGTTAAAAAAAATCACATAACATAAAAATTAACTACCTTAACCATTTTTAAGTGTATAGTTCAGTAGTGTTAAGTATATTCATATTGGTGTGTGACAGACCTCTAGAACTTTTTTATCTTGCTAAACTAAAACTATCCATTAAACAATAACTCCCCGTACCTATACCCTCTGCTCCTGGCAACCACCATTCTAATTTCTATTTCTGTAAATTTGATGACTTTAGATACCTCACATAAGTGGACTTTATTTTGTAATTCTTGAAAATGAAAGAAAATGAAAAAGATGCCAAGTATAATTAAACGGTTGTTGCCATTTTGCATAGGTGCTGCCTGTGAGTAAAAACAGCCAAATGATTACATTTACTTTTCAAAATGGCTGTGTTGCTACCCTCCGGACAAGTGGGACGGAACCAAAGATAAAGTATTATGCAGAGATGTGCGCGTCACCTGACCAGAGGTGAGAACTGATTTTTTTAGATATACATACAAAAACTTTATTGATATATAACTCACATACCACACAGTTCACCCACTTAAAATGTACAATTCAGTGGTTTTTGGTATATTCAAAGTTGTGCATCTATCACTATAATCTATTTTAGAACATTTTCATCACCCCTAAAAGCCCATATCCATGAGAAATCACTTCCCATTTCCTTCCTTTACGGCCCTCAGCAACCACCAATACACTATCTTTCTCTAAAGATTTGCTTCTTCTGGGTATTTCATGTAATATATGGGCCTTTGTGACTGCCATCTTTTACTAAGTATACCGGTTTCTAGCTTCCATCATGATTCAGTTGTAGCATGAATTTATTCCCTTTTTTTAAATGTTGTTTTTTATGGCCCAACAATATTCCATTGCATGAATATGCCACGCTTTTTATCCTTTTGATCATTTGATGGACATTCAGGTTATTTGCACTCTTCGGCTGTTTTGAATAGTACTGTTACGAACATTTACATACAGGTTTTTGTGTGAATGTATGTTTTCATTTCTGTTGGGTATATACCTAGAAGAGAATTGCTGGGTCATATGGTAGCTCTGTGTTTAACCTTTTGAGGAACTGCCAGACTGTTTTTTAAAGCAGCTGCATCATTTGGGAATCGAATTTTTAAATTGTAGTGAATTTCTGTTCTTAGAAAGATTCTCTGATCTTTAACTATTACATGATTAGCATAAGGAAATGATCATCAGATCATCTATGTTTATTGCCAAATATTCATTTTCTGTGTCAAATAGGACTTGATATAATCTTCTCAGTTCATTTCCTTTTAAGATGATGACTTGTTGACTAAGTTAATTTCATAAACATATTCAAAGGCTACTTAAATGTATTAAAAGTACTGTCTCCTGTAATATTGTCATTGGCCAATATATATTTGGGAAGGAGATTTTTTAGAATTGCTTTCAGAGTCCAATGAAAGCCACACTATTTTGTATTTCCATAAGTTTTTGCATTTAAGGATACATTTCATTTCATTTGAGGGGGATAAAGAGCTCCTGAAGTCATTCAAAGCAGAATTTAAAGTAAACCAAATTGGGTAATGCTACATCTGGTTGAAAATGAAGGGAGATTATTAAAGTAATAAGAACTAATTTGTTGTGTAATTTTTTAAATGACCATAAAGGCAGTTTAAAAGAGGCTTGCCTCAAAATGTTCTGGGCAATGGCAGTGCCTCAGTGATGACGTTCAGGGGCCTTCTTTTAAGTGCATATCTATTTTTTTTAAACATCCCATTCTTTTAGTCACACTTCCTTCTGCTACCTGAAAGATATATCATTCCATAACATCTGTATCGAATATTTTTCAAAGTATTTCAGGAAGCCATTTTCTCCTAACACCTAGTATTGGTGTTCAAAGCCATTTGAACCACGTTCTCCTGACCTAGGAGAATTCTTTAGATATACTATCACTCCTCTGTTTATCATGTGCCAAGGAACTCCTATTAATGCAGTTCAACTTCAGTTTGTGATAGCAGTGTTTTCTTTGTATGTAATTTTTTTTTGGGGGGGTCTTGTTTTGTTTTAACCAAGTGAATTTCTCTTTTGTTTACCAATTGTTTAATCATTCCATCAGGACCTCTTAAAGAGTAAAACTAATTTAAATAAATTTTAAGCCTATGAAAATAAATAATTCCAAAACTCTTCATCTTTTCCTCAGTGATACTGCTTTACTGGAGGAAGAATTGAAGAAACTCATTCATGCTCTAATTGAGAATTTTCTTCAGCCCAGTAAGAATGGACTGATCTGGCGTTCTGTTTAGGGGTACACCAATACATCATGACATTGTGTGGGCATATGGAACAGAGCAACCAAAAGCTCCATACATTGAACCTTGTGTTAGCATTCTCTCTGTCTTTCATCTGGCCAAGTATCTTTTTCCTTTTGTTTTCTTTCTTTTTAGTCAACTGGCTAGACTAAACAAACTATAAATTTGAAATGAAATGGTCTAGAGGGAAATGATTCAAATGTTTTCATAATTTAAACAAAAGTCATTACACTAAAAGTGCTATAGTAACGTATTTTTCTTCCTTTAACAGAAACATCACAATTCAAAAGTGAGTTTTCTTATAAATGTGGTTAAGCCTAGTTCTATATCTTGTAATTGTGTATAGCATGGTAAAAGACAAAAAAAAAAAAGACAGGTAAATGTTATAATTATAGGGTTAGTTAAGGAAATTAATCCATAAAATTGGCGCAAAAATGGTATTCTCCTTGATTGTTATGAAAAATGTCATTGTTATATCACAGGTATTAATTTACAAATTATAGAGTTATTTGAAATACGATATTTAGCATTTCTGTAGTTTAGAACAGATGTTACAATGTGTGGTTTTGGCATGTCTGTTTCAGGTGCCCTTGGTGCAGTGTAAATTTACTGTATGTATTTAAAATTCTGACGTTTACTGAGCATAAAACAATAGTGGCAACACTCCTATTGGCTTTGTTCTTGTCAAATTTCTCAGTGCCTTCTCAGGGTCTGGTATGAACTGAAAAACAGTATTCCTGCATTTACCATAATTTAATCAGTGAATTTTCAGATAGTTAAGGAAAATCTTCCAAAATCTCTAGGTGCTTCCTCAATATCAAATGAGTTTGCTGATTTTAAAATCTTAGGAATGTAAATAAAGATCTTAATAAAAGTAGACTTAATGTAGTTAAGGATCTTTATATTAGATTGTGTCATTTATCAAACATTTAGTACAGAAAAAATTCTGAACTGAGAAAGGAGCTCTGAATTTATTTGACAGTCTAACTTTTGAAGTACATTTTTCTAAGTAGATTTATTCTTTTATTTTATAAGCAATGTTAATCTTACTAAGAAATAAACATCCAAATTTTAAGTATTATGAAACACTAAAACTACATGTTTTAAAACAGAGGTCCAGTTTATCTCACTGACGTCTATAGAATTTCTGATTGCATGGTATTAATCTTTTTTTAGTGTAGAAAATACTTTTTTCAAAAAGTCACTTTTGGCTGATCCTGCAGTCTCCTGAAAAGGTTTAATAGAGAAATGTTTAGGCTGGGCATGGTGGCTTGCACCTGTAATACCAGCGCTCTTGGGAGGCTGAGGCAGGAGGATTGCTTGAGGCCAGGAGTTTAAGTTACAGTAAACTATGATCATGCTGCTGCACTGCAACCTGGGTGACAGAGTGAGACTTTGTCTCAAAAAAAAAAAAAAAGAGAGAGAGAAATGCTGTTTAATCTTCTTAAAATGTGTCTTGTCCTACATAGTTCTCAGAATACACATGGGGTATAGTAGGAGATAACAATAACAAGGCGTAAACAAATTGCTTATAGGAGATAGCACTGGAATTAGAGAATTTATTTCATATAAAATAATAGTATAAAGTTTGAACTGATTAGACTGTTCCTTAAATCATGGTTTGGTTGGTTGCAGCTATCAGCTAACATTTGGTTGAGCTCATATAATCCAAACCTAATTGTCAAATTATTGTATTGCCACTATTGTTAATTCGTTCCTTCCTTACTTTCTTATCATTGGATCTTGTATGACTGTATGACTGTATATAATAGACAACTAGCTAAATGTAGAGCACCATTTTTCTTAACGTGTTTTCAAAGGCTTTGCACTGGAGAAGAAATGTGTAGAATTTTTGTTTTATTTTTAAAATGTGTAAAACATCTTTTGTTTTAAGAATGTAGATTGTAATTTAGGAAATGGCATATATTCTACAAAGTGGTATAATGTTGTATATATGAAAAGCATGTATATTTGGTTCAGTTCTGTGTTTCAGTGACTGATAAAAATGAAGCTAAAATGTATCATAGCTACTAAAACCATGTCATGACTGTCATTCTATTATGAAGAGAACAGTTTTATTTGAGTGCTTTAATATAATGCAACATTTAAGTCATTTTAAGGTGAAGAGTTATTGAAGGATTCTTATCTCAAAAATTCTGAAGTTCAGAGTTAAAGTTAACAAAATTTTACAAATGTTTCTGAAGTGTATCGATTGAGGGAATTATTCTAGCCTGTCATTAGTCTGTCTGAGCATGATACTTAACATGAACTTGACGCAGTAGGTGCACATTTGCCTAACAGGATAAATTCAGTGATAGCCCAAGCTGACCAAGAGAGACAGAAGTGCTGGCTAGGAGGTCTCAGCCTTGGGCACCACATTGTTTATCTTTTTCTTTTTCAACAATATTGTGAAAATGATTGCATTTTCATTAAGCATGTAAGTCAAAACTGGAATTTTCTAGAGTTTTAGAGAAAGGAAAGAATTAGTAGGGCAAGATCAAAGTATACATTGAAAATAAATAATAGAAATAAGCCAGCAGTATAAAGAGACAAAGGAAATGCTTCAATAAAGCGGCACAGGAAATGTTTCTTGTGAAGGGCAAATGTAATACCCTAACAGTAGGGAATAAACTGTGTCCCACCTGTTTACTTGTGTTTATTTGTTGTTATGATGAATATACACCTACCATTTTCCTTTATTGTGATCACTAAAATTAGGCCAAGTTGTAGGAGGTGAGAAAAAGTATCCCTTTTACAGATTCAGTTCCTGCTAGGATGTTGTGTCAGAATCATGTGAGAACTCAGGAAGAGATAGAGCAGAAATAAAAACGAAGAGAATGTAGATTAGAAAATAAGACCTCTGAGAAAAAGTTCAAGGAATAAAGATTATTTGACTCTGGAGAGGAGAAAGCTGTTGAGATAGTCTGCTAAGTTTGCTAATAAAGCTTTATTACGTCTTTTATTGAAAGGTTCAAAGTAAGAAACACCATGCCATAGTGTTCTTCATCTCTAGTGAAGACAGAACCAGAGGGAATGAGGATTTTTTTAAAGACAGTATGAAAAGTTTAATATTTAGGAACTTCTTGAGGAATCTTCATAATATCTTCTATTCAAAATCTGTTTTTGTTTTTAAGGGAATAAAATGTTTAAAAATTAAGGGATATACAAATGACTTTTTAAGGATCCTTCTTTCCAAGCAATTTTTTTTAAAACTCAAGTTAGAACAAAAATGTCATAAAGGGCACTAAAAATAACATTTGGGTTTCACTTCATATCTAGAAGAATTTAGCTCACAAAACAATTTTTGTGTATTTTGAGTAACTGATGCATTAAGCACAATGAATAATTTACCTGCTTGACTGTTATTTTTAATTTAACTTTGCAAATTAAGCGAGACTTGAACAAAATTTTATTCATCTTGAAGAATGTATAGTGGCTTAGGTTATTTGAGGGTTTTTTTTTTTTTTGGAATATATAGTGTTATTTCGATGCAGAAACTTTAGCAGATGAAGAGGTTCTAAGAGATTAGATACTTTGGAATGTCTTTATATAGGAAATAGACCTCCTATTTCTTAAGCAAGTTGCTTCTGGAATTGATGCAACGAGATATTAGCTGGAGTTTAATGGATAAATTGTTCTATGAACTGCTGCTATCAGTATTTTTTTTCACATTTTCCATTGATATTAGTGATGCTTGAAAAATCCAAACTCCACTTGGATACATTTAATTTTATGCCTTTTTCTCTCTACCTCCCTCTTTTCCTAGACACCCTTGCACATTTTGTTACTGTGAAGAACTATTGCCCTGTTACCTCACTGATAAGAAATCTCAACTGTATTCATTCAGAATGCTTTAAACTTAATCGTAAACTACATTTGTCTATGGATTTTTGGTTATTTTGTTAATGTTGTCATTATATTTACGACTTATTGTAGGAAGTAATTTTAAATCTATTTCATAATCTGTTTTGGTCTGCTGGATACTGCTATATGTTAATTTATTACATACAGCCTTTTACAATTCATTTGTCTGAGATTGCTCTAGAAACGAATGGGGAAAGAGTTGTACTAACCAAAATGAATGGGCAATTGATCTAACATTCTATTTCAGCTTTCCTTGTACTTGGGGAGCCAAAGCACAAGATCTGAGGAAATCTTGTTCACGTTTGTCCCTCAAAGCATCTTAGCTAAGCCATAGAAGCATAAATAGTGAGATGAGAATTGCTCATTGTCTGACTCCTTGCACAGCATGACTTTAATTCTAGTTGGAAACAAAGTTAGTGTTGACTATTGTTACCTTAAAGTATTCAGCATACTGTACATTCATTAAGCTATCGTTCCTCTTTGTTTATTCAGGACTATGTACTTACAAAAGAGAACCTATGAGAATGTGTAGAGTGACCAAATAGGGACAAAGTGACATACCTAGAGTTTGCTGCTCAAAATTTCCACCAGCATAACCCTAAAAGCAGAGGGGCATGACGGAGTGGGAAGGGATTCTGAGAGCAAAATCAGAAGCAGCCTACCACTGACATGAAGTATATTCTGTCTTTAAAATGTAAGTGAATTTTGCATTCTCTATAATAAAACTTTTAATATAAAAATAATATCTTTAATCTTTACTGAAACTTATGCCACCACAAAGGAGTACCATGTTCATCACGTGGCTGCTCAGTTTTCTCCCCCCATGCCCTCACCCCCAAAGGTTGCATATCCCTGGGGTATACACACTGGCTGTAGTGCAACATATATAAACACAGAACATATCTAGACTATTTCCTGCCCTTAGAATCTGACCTTCAGAAAGATTAATGCCAAACTAAACTGATGTGAAAAAGTTCTGTTACTATTGGCATTCGTTGACTAAGAAAGACCAACTGATGCTCAGCCCCCTGAGAGCAGGAATCGTGGTTTATTGTTTTTCATATCCACACCACCTAGTACCTGTTATAGAGTGTTTAATTGCTGATAATAGGAATTAAGGAATTTTAAAGGAGCAAATACTTTAAGGAACAATCAAAAAGTGAATTTTCTAATTCAGCTTTTTGAATGGAGTCCCATTACTGAACTTTATAATGTGATGTTTATTAAGCAGACATCCCTTTAAATACTCAGTTTTTTTTTTTTTTTTTGGAGACAGCAACGCATATCTCTCTGTGGAAATTGTACATAACGCCTGGTATTTTACACTCAAAGCAAGGTGTTGGCCAGGAAGGTAAAGCAATGGTGTCTATGTAGACTTAATATCACTTCTCTAAGTGGCCATTTTGAGCCTAGTAGCACTACCTTCCAAGTGAGTCGCAACTAATTTGATCCTATTTGGTATGCTTTTGTCCATTGTTGTGATTCATCCTGTGTCTTACAAGAGCCACACAAGCAAGAGTCTGCTTCTATGTGTGGTGAGGCCTTGTTGTCCTAGGCTAGAATAAACTCTTTGTATGCCTCATTGAATATGCCAGATAAGATATATGCAGTTAAGAATGAATTATTTTTCTGACTAAAGTGTGTAGCAGTAGTTCAAATTGTGCCCTTGTTTTAACAGTTTCTGTCAACATGTTTTTCCCTATAAAAACACCAGGGTGTATTATAAGTACTGCCTGTGAGAATTTGCACTTTATGTATTTGTGTGTGGATTTCCTGTGGTTTTAGCCAAATGAAGTGTTATCAGTAATAAACAGGTTTCTTCATAGGCATGAGTTTCTGTGTAATTTTTATTTGAGATACTGTGTAGTTCATAAAGTTTACTATCCAAACAGAAAATATTCGTGAAATGCACACATCACATACCCTAGAATCTACTTTGCAGCTAAATGAATATTCTGGCTCAGTACTCAAGAAATATTTCTTGATTGGTTTATTAAAAGTCCCAGATGTGAAAACTAACATTAAAGTTCTTATTTTTCTTTTCTTTTTCTCTCTTTCAGCTGATCTAATTTCTTTGCCCATGTTAGCACCAGCTACTATAATAAGATAGAGAAGTTTAAAGTTTGGAAATCCCTCAAAGTAATAACCATAGATCTATGCTTCAATATTGGTGGAGGACTGAGTTTCCAAGGGTTCTTACGAATATGTGGTCCTGGTCTCTGTTGCCTGCTTTTCCCAGATCAGGCTCAAACGGAAGATGACTGAAAGGAATGTTCTTCAAGGTCCTTTTATCACCTTCCAAATGGAATATTCTGAGAACCATGCTGATGTCGTTCTTAACCACTTTCCCTAGTTTATTGTTCTTTAAAACACATAAACGTGAACAAATCAATTTAAGTAGTAGTATTACCTGTCTTCATGAGTGTAGCTTTTTCACTACTTTACCACTGCCTGGAACAGTGTATGGCCCTCAGTAGGTACCCAATAAATATTTGTCAAATGAATAAACCTATCTCATGTTTCTTCTTGCAGAAGAAAAACACTAAATCCTTGATTCTGCATATGCACAGAATTGCATGAGAAATACGCAGTAGCAATACCACCTGTTTTAGAGACTTGTTGCTGCTGTCGGGCCATCTCTACTCAACATACTTGCTGAAATCTCAAGCTCCACATTTTCTTTCTGCTTTTCCTGAGTGGCCCCATATCTTCCTGGTTTGAAACCTCCAAATCATCTTTGATTTCTCCTGCCACTGGGTATGTGCTGTTTGATGAGTTCTTTAAGAGTCTCTGAAGTCAAGGGCAATGCCATTGACTTGAGACCCACATAAAGAGACCACGCAGCTAACTCATCCTAAAATAATAGGGTTTTGTTTTTGTTCTCACCAAAGGAGAAGAGTTGGTGTGTATATAAATGGAAACATTTTGGAGGGGGGATTATAATACAAATTTGGTATTTGCTATCCTTCCTCTCTGTCTTCCCTAAACCAACACTTCCCCTCATTTCTGTTAGTGCTATGACCATTCGCCTGTTTATTTCTCTCTCTTTACCTCCAATTTCTGATCATTAAGCGGTCCAACCTTGCACACCATTTGCTTTAGATTAAGTCTTTGACCTTTATCCTGCTGCTTCACTTATTCATTTCATACATATTTATTAACCTGGAAACAAGAAGCAAGGGTACTTCAGAGGGCTAAAGAGTAGGAAGGAAGACACAACCATGTTACTGCCTAAACAGCCTGTTAAGGACACTGTGCCACTGCCCCCATACCACCAGATAAATCACCTTTATCTATTCCTTATGACTTTGGATTCAAAGTAACTTGAGAGAAGGGCCACTTGGCTGGATTTTTGTCATTGCCTGCCTCCTAGCGGCAACTGGAGGCTGATAAAGGAAGGATCTGACTCCCTCGGCTTCCTCCTGAGTGCTAGTAAGAGGCAGCCCACAAGTTACCCTTCCATTGAGACACAGCGGGGGAGTTAATTTGCCAAATTGGAAATAATAGTGCAAACAAAAGTGACAGCAGAGTGTTGGGAAACAAACATCCACTACAGTGACAGCACAGTGTTAGGAAATAAACACTAGGCAAAGGGAGAGGGGAGGACATTTTAAACACTGAACATGGAATAAGTGTGCAGAGCACAAGTGGTTTGGTGTTGCTCTTAGAATTTGAGTGTGGGTGTGGGTAGGGATGTGAGTGGAGAGGTGAAGGCTCTGTGTGCTGCTCTGTGGAGCTTGGACTTCAATCAGCAGCTGATGAGAGTCATTGAGGGATGATGATGGCAGAACAGAATTCCCATTGGAGAGGAGTTTAAATGGCATCTTACCCAGCTGTCACCATTTTCTATGATGTGACCTCCAATGGCGATACATGTTTGAACCTCTCCAGGGATGACGTGCCAAAACTAGTTAGTTCTCTTTTAAAGGCCAGTAGGAGTTCTTTCTTGTGTTCAGCTGACCTCTGCCTTCTGCAGCTTCTACATTTTGCATTTGGAAACTCTTGTGTTATAAAAAAAAAAAGTCCATTTCTTTTTCACTCAGTCCCCCTACCTCCCAATCTATGCATTATTTGGCTGCTGTTCCTTATATAACCAGTTTTGGGTCCCCTTCCTCTTCCTGATCACCTACAGGCAGTTAGTTTTTAAAAAACCAGGTCTGGAAATTAATACCCATGGAATGCTGGTATCAGTGCAGAGTAGAGAAAGCTGTGATTTCTATCTGACATGAGAAGCAGCACAACAGATGGAGCAGAGAGGCCTCAGCCAGTGACTCATCCCCCTTTTACTCTCAACTCAAACACCACCCCTTCCAGAAAAGCCTTTCCTGCCTGTGGCCCTAACAAGCTGGCAGGGCCCCACCTCTGCTTCTCCCTTTGCACCAGTGTTGCAGCACTTCCCACACCAGACTGAATGATTAGACCCACTCAGTGGATTGAGGGCTCCCTGAGGGCTGGAATCGGCTGACTCAGTGCAGTACCCCCAGCACCCAGCACCAAGCCAAGCAATATCATGAGTCCTCAGCAAAAAAAAAAAAAGGCGGAATTTGAACTGGGATTTTAAAGGCAGATAGGCTGTGGTAAGCAAAGGCATGGGGAGGGGTACATGGCATATATAGAAATTCAACTCCAGGCAAAGGGACTATCTGAGTGAAGCCTGGGAGGCAGTCGTGCTTGTGACTTGCTGAATGGCTTCCAGCCAGGCTTTAGCTAACCTGAGCTAAATAAGGAAAGCCGGAGTGGGCAGATGGCCCACTTACATGGCTGTTGGCAAGAGGCCTCAGTTCCTTACCACATGGACCTCTCCGTACGGCTGCTTGAGTGTCTCCGTGACAGGGCAGCTGGTGTCCTCCAGAGTGAGTGATCCGAAGAAAGAGTAAGGCCACAGTGTCTTTTATGACCTAGCCTTGGAAGTCACACACTGTCACTTCTGCACAATTCTATGGTAACACATATCAATCCTGCTACAGTGTGAAAGGGACATACGGTGTGAGCACCCAAGGCAGGGATCACTGGGGGCTATCCTGGGGACTGGCCACAATGGATGGAAAGATTAAATGATCGATTTTAAACAAGTCATATTTGAGACACCTGAGAGACATCCAAGTGTAAATGTCAAGCAGGCAACTGGAAATATGAGTCTGGAACTCAGAAGAGAGGTCTGAGCTAAACATATAAATTTGGAAGTTATCAACATACCAAAGTATTTAAAGCTGTGGAAATGAGTATAATCGCCTAATGAGAGTGTGGACAGGAGACAGAGCCGTAGCCTTTTGGAACGCCAACATGTATTCTTTTTACTTTAAAGTTATAATTTAATCTAGTTTTTTTAGTGATAAAAACTTTAAATAAAGAAAATTAGATGGAAGGATACAACAAACACCCATGTACCCACCATCTAGAACAACAAAGGTCAGCACTCTTTCTCATTCGTCTCACATATTTCCCTTTCCTTTTAAGCCTTTCTCCATCCAATTTCATTTTTTGACTCCTATATTTGTGCAATTTATTTTAATTTGTTAGCTTTTGCCAAATAACAAACTATCCCCAAAGACTTTGTGGTTTTAAATAGCAAGTATTTATATAGCTCACAATTCTGCAAGTAAACAATCTGTGCTAAGCTTAGGTGAGTTGTTCACCTGGTCTTGGCTGAGTTTATTCATGAGTCTGAAGCCAGCTGCTCACTTGGCTGGTTCCCGGATAATTTAGAATAACTTCCGCTGGGATGGCTCATCTCTATTCCATGTGATCTCTTGTGCTCCAGAAAGCTAGCTCAGGTCATTTCATATGAGTAGGGGGACAGGACTTCAAAAGAAGTGGGACAGTAGTGGGACAGGACTTCAAAAGAAAGAGCTGAGACATGCAATGCATGTTGAAGCTTAGACAGAGAATTTATATCATCTCTCTGCTGCATTCTGTTAGCCAAAAATGTTATGAGGTCAGTTCAGGTTTAAGGGGAGGAAAAATAGTCTCCATCTCTTGATGGGGGATGCTGCAAAGTCACAACTCAGAGTATGAAGTCAGGGAGGATGGAAAGATTGTGGCCAAGTTTGCTCTCTGACCATAATTATTCACATTCCTCCGACAGGAAAAATATGCTTACCACCATTTCAAGATCCCCAAACACCTCCTGCAATTATGTCATCAAGCTTGAAGACTAGGATCTTGTGATCCACATCAGATTTGTATATGACATAGTGGAGGTTGTTCTTCCTAATCCTGACACCTATGAATTAAAGACAAGTTATTTGCCTCCCACATACCTACTGTACATTGAGACAGAGGCAGTATAACTTCAATAGGTACTTACATTTAAAAAAGGGAAGAACAGCCAGGCATGGTTGTTCACACCTGCAATCCCAGCATTTTGGGAGGCTGAGGCAGGCAGATCACTTGAGGCCAGGAGTTCGAGACTAACCTACTAAAAATACAAAATTAGCCAGGCATGGGGCAGCATGCCTGTAGTCTCAGCTATTCAGGTGGCTGAGGCAGGAGAATCACTTGAGCCTGGGAAAGAGAGGTTGCAGTGAGCTGAGATGGCACCACTGCACTCCAGCCTGGGTGACAGAGCAAGACTCTGTTTCAAAAAACAAAAATAAAACAAAACAAAGTATAAAAGGGAAGAACAAGAGACACACAGTCATCCAATTTTGAACTCCAGCTGGGCAAATGTTTACAAGTCTAAATATCCCAGGAAAGGGTGTATTTCTTAATCAGGTCTAGAATTTACTCCCTGGGAGGGGGTTCCTGCTCCACTGATCTCAGCAGCTCTTTACTATACCCTCTGGAACATACTTCCTTGTCTGTCACCTTCGTTGGCTACTTCTGAAGATGTGGTCCATGTTGGCAGCTGAGTAGCAATTTGAATAATTTCAGTCCCTTTTAATCCAGGCTGGTGGTACCTTCACACATACAACTCATTTAAAACTTTTGTGGGCTTTCTCTGTATCTGATAATAGCCTATTCCATACTCTAAATGACATAATTATTTTATGACATCTCTCTAGATTTTATTACTGGTATTTTTGAATTGGGCTTCTGTGGGATTTCACTCTTGTTTCCAAGAAGTTTTTTTTTTGTCTAGAGGTCGACTAGACATTACTTTAATTCTTGCAGAGGTCTTTATAAAGTGCCACTATGAAACACAGATTAGTGTTTTTCCAGCCTCTAGTAATAATTTCCGTATCATTTTCCCGGACTTCACTATGTTTACTTGCCATCTTCCCAGTCTCCAACCATTCCCAATCTCAAAGCCAATGTTGTGAATTTCAGGATTTTGTTTTAAAGGCCTAACATCTCACTTTCAGACACCAATTTCTGTATCAGTCAACTTTTGCTGCAAAACAAACTACCCCGACACTTAGTGGCTTAAAACAGCAGCTGTTTCTATATCTCACTGTTGTATGGGTCAGCAGTTTTGACCAAGGTCAGCTGGGTATTTCTTCTGGTCTTGAATGAGTCCACTTATCTGTTGGTGGTCAGCTGCCAGGCTGACTGGGTGCTGGTTAATTTCAGATGGACGCAGCTGGTTGGCTGAGCACTGCTGCACATGATCTCTCATATTCCAGCAGGTTAGCCCAGGCTGTTTGCTGGGTGGCTAGGCAGGGCCCCAAAAGACAGAGCCAAAGCATGCCAGGCCTCTGGACACTTAGGCTCAGAATTGGTGCACTGTTATTTCTGTTCCAATTTATTGGTGAAAGAAAATAATAAGAACTTCCCAGATTCAAGCAGGAGATACAAAGTCATACAGCAAAGGGTGTGGATATGGAGAGGAATAAGGATCATGGCTATTTTTACAATACACCACACCTCAGAAGCCACCCTCATCACAAAGTGGGAGGCCATCCTTCCCTTTCAAATTTTTATCTTTATGTGACATATGTACATATCACAAATAATTTTTCCCCTGTGAGTTCTACATGTTTTTAAACAAACTATTTCACACATACTAAATAATTTGTGTAGTATAAATGTAAGGTATAAAGAATAGGATGCTTTTGTACCTACCACCCAGAGAAAGAAATGCAATTTTACCAATACATTTTAAACTCCCTGTATGCCCCTTCCAACCTAATATTCAATACTTCTTACCTGGACTATGCAGCCCCTTCCTGTCTTGCCTTCTTCCATCAGATCTACCTACTGAAGCCAGCATGATCCTAAAAAACAAAAATCGAATAACTCCTCTGCTTAAAACTATTCAGTTGTTTCCCGTTGACCTTAGAATAAAATCCAAATTTATTTATAGGCTCTTTGTCACCTGGCTCCTGTTTACACTTCATGCCTCATTTTTGCCATTTATCCCTCAATGTGCCATGCTTATTCTCAAAACAGATCATCAAGATTTTGCCAAAGAAAGTGGCTTCCCTAGTTCCGTGTACTTCCTCTTTTGGAGCATGTGTCACTCTTGTTATTGGCTGTTTGCTTCTCTGTCTCCACTACTTGACTTGTCTCCACCTGGCTCTGAGGGTGAGGATCCCATCTGACTCCTCTTCTGTATCCCTCTGGGGCCAAGCACAGCAACTGGCACCCAGGATGCTCAGTAACAGTTAAATCGATGAATGCACGCTAGGCTCTGAGGACAAAGAGAAGCTTCACACAAATTTCCTAGCCTATGTGAAGAACAAATATGTTGAATTAATAAATTGATCTCTCTACTAAGCCAACAGCAAATGCGAGACTAGGACAGTGGATTTGAGTTGGCTTAAAAGTTCCACCAGGGGACACTGTGGCAATGCCTCAGCGTCTCTCTTTAAAAATTCTGTTATTTCCATGGAAAGACCCTACTTACTTTGAATGGAAATGTGATTTTTCAAAGGTGGTGGTGGTTTTCTTTTGTGTTTTAATAAGCTCCCCATTCAGTCCACTGGAGAGAGCTGTATCTGAGCCACCTATGAGTCTGAAGGACTTAGTAATCCCTGCTGGTGCCCACTTTATGCTTGTAGTGGTTCTTCAACTTTGAATCACCATAACAGCTTTCACAAACATGATTTAATTTATTTTTGACATCAGCTGTTGGGAGCCAGGATAGAAATTGTTATTATTTCCATGTTAAAAATGATATTTCTAGAATGTTAAGTAATTTTTCCAAGGAATCACAGCTGGTACCTACCAAAGCAGGGACTTGAATCTGGGTCTTTCAAATCCAAATGTATTTTTTCACTAAAAATATATTGAGTTCCAGGCTCATAAAAGATGATAAGATGATAGGGCTGGGCATGGTAGCTCACACCTGTAGTCCCAGCACTTTGGGAGGACAAGGTGGGCGGTTGAGTTGAGGAGTTCAAGACCAGCCTGGGCAACACAGAGAAACCGAGTCTCTAGTAAAATACAAAAAATTAGCTGGGCGTGCACCTGTAGTCCTAGCTACTTGGAAGGCCTAGGCAGAAGAATTGCTTGAACCCGGGAGGTGGAGGTGTCAATGAGCCAAGATCTTGCCACTGCATTCCAGCCTGGGTGACAGTGTAAGACTCTGTCTCATACTTAAAAAAAAAAAAAAAAAAAGATAGAGATGCAAAGACATGCCCCCCAAACTTAATGTCTTAGAAGCAGAGACTGTCAAAGCAGAAAGGAACTTTGAAGATCCCCTAATGAAGTGTTCTCAACCTGGACATGTGTAAGAATCACCGCAAGAGCCTGTTAAAAATGCAGATTCCTGGACTTTTGGACTTTGCCTGTCCTCTACCCTCTTAAATCTGAGTGGACCTTGGAATCTGAATTTTTCATAAGAACATCCACATTTGCCTGAATAATTCTGATGCAGATAGACCATGGACCACACCGAGAAACACAGATCTATTGGTTTCATCCTTTCATCAGGAGAAACTGAGGTGATGTGAGTCCCCTGGAACTACTCCTTGGAAGTAGAAGGAAGGCTGACCCAGGAACTGATAATGAGCAACGTGAAGTAATGATGCAATGGAAAGAGTATTTGACTGAAATCTGGGGGCCTGGGCTCAATTTCAGGCTTTACCATCTTGCAGCTGAGTCACTTCATTTCCATAAACTGATTTTCTCAACTGTAAAATGCAGGACAATACATACTTCATAGGCTTATTGTGAGGACAGGCAATTCAAAAGATTTGGCAGAGGACTGGCACTAGAGACACTTGGTAAAGAGATTAACAGGATTGTTTTGAATGCCTTTCTACTTCATTTATCTGTTCTCTTATTTTCATTTTTATTTCCTTAAGACGGAGTCTCACTATCTTGCCCAGGCTGGAATGCAGTGGCACAAACATGGCTCACTGTAGCCTTGAATTCCCGACCTCCCGAAGCCCAAGAGATCCTCTTGCCTCAGACTCCCAAGTAGCTCAGACCACAGGCATGCACCACTACAGCTGGCTAATTTTTAAAAATTTTTGTCTCCCTATGTTGCCCAGGCTTGTCTTGAACTCCTGGGTCTCCCAAAGTGCTGGGATTACAGGCATGAGCCTCCATGCCCAGCCTATTCTATACTTTTAAACAAGTACCTGAAATTGCCAGGCACTCAGCTAGGAACCGTCTCACCTACATGAAGTATATGATCTAGTGAGGCAGATAGCCATTGATTATTCAAATAAGAAGTAATAATAATAGTTGTTATTATTATTATCATTATTATTCTGAGACAAGCTCTCACTCTGTCACCCAGGCTAGAGTGCAGTGGAGCAATAATGGCTCACTGTAGCCTCAACCTCCTGGGCTTGAGAGATCCTCCCACCTCAGCCTCCTAGCTGGGACTACAGACACACATCACTACAACAAGATAATTTTTAATTTTTCTGTTCTAGAGACAGGGTCTCACTGTTGCCCAGGCTGGTCTCGAATTCCTGGCCTCAAGTGATCCTCCTGCCTCAGCTTCCCAAAGTGCTGGGTTTACAGGCGTGAGCCACTGTGCCTGGCCCAAATAACAAATTATAATTGTTAGAAATGCTACCAAGGGAAAATATAGGGTGTGTTTTGAATAATATGAGGACTCGAACCTAGTCTGCAGACAAATAAAATGTTCCTGAGGAAGTGACTCAAAGGATGAGTAGGATTTAGTCTGTCAGAAATTCCACATGAATCAGGAAAGAGCTTGGCAACAGGAAGAAATGAAAAGACCAATAGCCAGCATGGCTGGAGTGGAACAAGCAGAGGAGAATGGCACAAGCTGAAGCCGAGGGTGGTTATTATTTCCAGAGAAGACTTTCTCTTTTCCTGACTTGGTAATTATTTGAAAATCCGTATCTTTTCCTCAATCCTTTTATTATCAGTCAATTTTCTTTCCATTTTAATAGTCAAAAGTCTTATTATAGTAACATTTCCTCAAAGCTAATATACATTTTTCACTATTTTGACATTCAGAAATAGGGATGGTCTAATAATACAGGTTTAAACAAAAACTTGCTATTTAGCAAGTTGTTTCAAGCAGGAATGTAAGTTGAGCCCTCACAAACTTACCAGTGCTTGGAAAATACCTATTCTAATGTCATCATGTAGTTATTTACACTTGTAGCATAATTTCATTAAATTTTAGTTGGTTTTAGTTAAACTTGGAACACTGCTATTACTTAAAGTGACTTCAAAAATTCCTCTCTGATCCAGAAGTAAAACAAAATATTATAGTTAGGAGGTTCTGATTGTGGGGAAGATGAAATGGATACATTCTATCCTGGCAATTGTAAAACCTGGACAGAACGCACAGGACAGGCATTTGAGGACTCTGTCTCCCTGCTACTTGGCCCTGGATACATGCAGTCATGATAAGTACATAGCAGAATGGGGTAAGTGAAACCTCATGTTTTTGGTGAGAGGACCTAAAAGGGGAGCCTCAGGGGACTGGAACGTATCAAACATCATAGAGAGAGACAAGCTCAGGAGAGCAATGCCGTAATTCCAGGGTTCACCCCTGAGCTGTGCATGCATGGATCTGATGCTAAATAGCATACCATAGACTTGTGTACTGCGATATGGGATAAAGGGATAAACCACTATCCGGATCCGAGACTGTCCACTGAGCATGCACAACTGGAAGAGGTCTGAATAGCATTGCAAAGGCTTTGAAAACTGAACTGACATTGGAACCACAGCCACAAAGACAGGTCACGATTCATGGCTTTAATCCAGCTGGATCATTTGCAAGCTAAAATGAAAGTATGATCTGAATATTCTCCATACGATTTAAACAAGATCTAGACATGTATAATATTCAAAATGTTTAGTATTTAATCCAAAATTACTCAGCATACAAAGAACCAGGAAAATCTCAATCTGCAGGAGAAAAAACAGTCAACAGATGCCAATGAAGAGAGAATATAAATGTTGAAATTGTTAAAGACTTTAAGCTAAGCATTATAAAATGCTTCAAGAAGTAAAGGTGAACACTCTTGAAATGAATGGAAAGTATCAACAAACAAATAGAAGACATAAAGAGAAACCAAATGGAAATGTTAGAGCTGAAAGTATAATAACTAAAATTAAAAATTCACTAATGGACTTAATGACAGAATACAGATGACATAGGAAAGAGTCACTGAACTTGAAAATAGACCCATAGAAATTATCTAATCCAAATAAGAGAAAAAGATTTTTTAAAAATGAGCATGGCCACATATGGTGGCTCATGCCTGTAATCCGAACATTTTAGGAGGCCAAGGTGGGAGGATTGCTTGAACGCAGGAGACCAGCCTGGGCAACATAATAAGACTGTGTCTACAAAAACAGAAAATTAGCTGGGTGTGGTGGCATGTGCCTATGGGTCTAGCTACTCCAGAGGCTTTGCCAGAGCCCAGAGGTCAAGGCTGCAGTGAACGATGATTGCACCATTGCACTCTAGCCTGAGCAACAGAGTGAGACCTTGTAGAAAGGAGAGAGAGAGAGAGAGAGAGAGAGAAGGAGAAGGAAGGAAGGAAGGAAGAAGGAGAAAAGAAAAGAAAAAGAAAAAGTCAATTCAGAATTCTACATTCAGTGAAAATATATTTCAGATAAAAGTAAAATAACTACATTCTCAGATGAAAGAAAATTAAGAGAATTCACTGCCAGCAGACTTGCCCTAAAATAATTTCTAAAGATACTGACTTGGCAATAAAAAAAAGCTTTCTACAAAAGAAAGTCCAGGCTTAAATGATTTTCATAGTGTATTCTTCCAAATGTTTAACAAAAAATTAACTCCAATCCTTTAAAAACTCACCCAAAAATACAGAAAAGGAGGGAACACTTCCCCACTCATTTTATGGGACCAAAATTATGACACCAGACAAAGATATCACATAAAGAGAAAACCATAGACCAACATCTCTTATGAATATAGACATAAAAATCCTCAACAAAATATTAACAAACCGAATCCAACAACATATGAACAAGACTATACATAATGGCAAGTGAGATTTATCCCAGGAATGCAAGGTTAGTTCAACATTAAAAATCAATCAATATAACACACCATGTTAAGAAAATAGGAGTGAACACTACATGATCATCTCAGCAAATGTAGAAAATGCATTCTACAAATTAAAAACATTCAACAAACTAAGAACAGAAGGGAGCCTCCTCAACCTGATTAGGGTATTAACAAAAAACCTTCAGCTAACATCATACTTAATGGCAGGAGACTGAAAGCTTTGCCCCTAAGATCTGAAATAAGATCAGGATACCTTCTCTTGCCACTTCTATTCAACATTACACTAGAGATTCTAGCCAAGTCATTTTGGCTAAATAAATAAATAAAAAGCATCCAGATTGGAATGGAAGAACTAATCTATTTTCTGATGTTATGATTGTCTATGTGTAAAATTATAAGGAATCCACAAAAAACACTATAGACCCATTAAACAAGATTAAAGGGTTATAAGATTTAAGCTCAATATACAAAAATCAATTGTACTTCCATACATTTGCAATGAACAATCTGAAAATAAAATTAAGAAAACATTTCATTTACAATAGCATTAAGAAACCACACAAAGCCATTTATATGAAATGCCAAGAATAATAAAAAAAAAAATCCACATAGATGGAAAATAGATTAGTGGTTGCCATGAGAGAGTGACTGCTAATGGGTGCAGGGTTTCCTTTCTTTTTTTTTTTTTTTTTTGAGATGGAGTCTCACTCTGTCACCCAGGCTGTAGTACAGTGACGCGATCTTGGCTCACTGCAACCTCCACCTCCCAGGTTCAGATGATTCTCTTGCCTCAGCCTCCTGAGGGGTACAGGGTTTCTTTTTGAGGTAGAGAAAATACTCCCAAATCAGATATTTGTGATGATTTCACAATCTTGTGATAACATTAATACTAAAAACCAACTAATTGTACACTAAAGGTAAATTTTATACTATATGAATTATGCTTCAATTTTATAAAGAAGACAATACTTAGGAATAAATTTTTAAAAACTATATACAAATTTCCTAGCTCTAGCTGCTGAAAGAATCTGGGAAGCAGCATCCCCCAGTCACAGTAAGCACACCAGCACCCAAATCTTGGTTTTTAAATACTCTTTTCCATTAAAAGGAACCAGCGCTCCTTGGAGAAATGCCTGATTCTAAGACTGGAGCTGGGAAAGAAAGTATAAGATTACCTGGAATAGCTTATAAATAACGAAGTATAGAATGAGAGGAATGAAGGAGACATATCAAAAGGACGCAAGAGCCATATTGAAGGAGTTAGTCAACTTGTGTTGGCCAGGACAACTCCAGGACAATTTGAGCATCAAAATAAATAGTTAATTATAATTCATTCAATAAAATGTATGAATTCATATATATTGATATAAATAAATGAATTAGTTAATAACTGGCACAGAAGAGAAAGCTCTATATTACCACAGAATGCCAATAAGTAGTAATAACCTACTAATTAATAAGTAGAAAATACTTTTTCATTAACTTTATGCTGGAGGAATCAGGCATACATCAGTTATACCAAGTACTGAAAGTTAACACCACCAGCAATGGGACAAAGCAACATACTGTGCCTCTTGACATGATGCACTGAGAAGAAAAAATAATTATTCCTCTTGTGTTTCTGCCAAAGTTGCACCTACTCACAAAGAAACATCAGACAAACTCAAATTGAGAGACAGTCCGAAAAAATAACTGGCCTGTTATTTTCAAATGTCAAGATAGCAGAGAGTAAGGAAAGACTGAGGAACAGTACCAGATGGAAGAACACTAAAGAGATAGGACAACTAAGCACACCAATAGTCCTGGATAGGATCCTAGATTGACAACACATTTAATTGGTACAATCAAGGAAATTTGAAGAAGGTATGTGGACTAGAGGTATTCGTATTTTATCAATGTTAGTTGCCTAATATTGGTGGTTATATTGTGGTTTTGTAGAAGGTTTCTAAGAATATTATGGGTGTACCTTATATTTCAACCAGGAAAAAAAAATGCTTCTAAGAATCTAAAGGCTGGCTGGGCGTGGTGGCTCATACCTGTAATCCCAGCACTTTGGGAGGCCAAGGTAGGGGGATTACTTGTGGCCAGGAATTTGACACCAGCCTGGGCAACATGGTGAAACCCTGTCTCTACAAAAAAATACAAAAATGAGCTGTGCATGGTGGCATGTGCCTGTAGTCCCAACTACTCAGGAGGCTGAGGCAGGAGGATCACTTGAGCCCAGGAGTTCAAGACTATAGTGAGTTGTGATTGTGCCACTGCACTCCAGCCTAGCAACAGAGCAAGACCCTATCTCTAAAAAAATTAAAAGACTTTTAAGACTGTTGTACCACCACCCTGAGTCTCAGCCCAAGTTAGAGGAGGGCAAATCTTGGGAAGAAATATAGATACGGTTTTTGTCTAATGGAAATAACTCCAATAAAATTAATAAACCCCTAAAAGTTTTAAGATAATTTTATTAAGAGAAGTAATGCCCACGTGGGCCAAAGAGACAGAGTTAATACAAAACAGATAACTTTCGGTTCCTTTATCAGTTTCCTACTGTTGCTGAAACAAATGACCACAAACACAGTGGCTTAAAACAATACATATATTGTCTTATAGTCCCGGGGTTCAGAAGTCTGAAATGCGTTTCACTGGACTAAACTCAAGGTGTCAGCAGATCTCTGTTCCTTTTGGAGGCCCTAGAGGAGAACCTGTTTCTTTGCCTTTCCAGCTTCTAGAAGCTGTTCACAATCCTTGACTGGTGGCCTCTTCTTCCATCTTTAAAGTCAGCAATATAGTGTTAAATATCTTTGAATCTTTCTGACTTTGCTTCTATTGTCACATCTCTTTCTATGACTTTTAAGGACCCTCATGATTGCATCGAGACTACCAAGATAAACCAGCATAATCCTCCAGTGTCAAGATCCTTAACTTAATCACATCTGTTAAGTCTCTTGTGCCATATAAGGTAACACAATCATGGGTTTTGGGAATTAAGACATGCACATCTCTGAAGGGAGGACATGATTCTGCCTACCACAGTCCCTAATCTTCTGTGGTGAGAACACCTTCTATAAGAAGGCTACTCAGTTGAAAAGGGTATGTGCAAGCTAGGAGCCTTGAAGCTTAAGCTTCAAAACCTTTTAGGTAAATCTGCCTCTGGTAGTGATTAAGAATATGGAATCAGGATCCACATGACCTGGGTTCAAGTCCCTTTTCTCTACTACTTACTATGTATGTTGATTGAATTGATGTTACAGATTGGGTTCTCTAGAAACAGAGGCTCAGATAGAGTTTCAGGTGCAAGATGTTTATTAGGGATCAGCATCTACGAAAGGGAAAGGAAGCAGGAAAAGGTAGAGGAAGAAGTCAGAGGCTTGATGAAGCTTTGATCAAGGTAGCAGGCACGCTGGAGCTAGTATTGCCTTTAAGAATTGCCTCGTGATGGGCCAAAATTGCTAGGCCTTGAATCCCTTACCTTGCTCCGTTGCTGGATTAGGGCTGCCCCAGGAAGGAAATTTCCCTAGGTGAGACTGCTCTCTGCTGTAGGACAGACCCTAAAGCAGCTGACCACTAAAGACTCTTCTGATAACATTCCCTGCAGATGTGCAAAAAGTCCTTCCTTGAAGGGGGATCTGCGTGGTACATCTCCACGTCTATACAAACAGTGGTGTGCTGGAGCTGGCTCACCCCAGCTCACAAGAGCTGACTGTTAGCATCTTTATCCAGCCACAGTCAGTTATGACACTTTCGCATATTGAAATCAGCCACTGTGGGAGAATTGACACCACAGAAATTGGCGAATGCCACAAATCAGAACTTTTATGTTTTCCTGGAGAGCTGGTTTACCAGCACACCTCGAATATGATCCACAAGTGATTAAACATTGAGTAGGTTATTGATTGTCCCTACAACTCAGTCTTCTCATTGGCAAAGTAGGGCCAATAATACTATACAAATACTAATACTACCTAGGCTATAGGGTCAGCATGAGAATTAAATGAATTAATGCATGCAAAATACTCTGAACAGAGAGTACATGAGTTAATACAGGTAAAAATACTCTGGATGATGCCTGCTGCACAGGAAACACTCAGTAAGTATTAACTACTATGTTTACTGCTGCCATTGTTATTACAATTATTGCCACCTTAAAAACTTTGACTGGATTTTCACAGAGGATGAGCACCTAAATTTCTTAGTATGACATGCAAAGACCCTTCACAATCCGATAGTTTCAAGCATGAAGAACTTTTCATCATTTCTGGAACTCAAACTGTTTTCCACCACCTCCAAACCTTGTCATGCACAGGTACCTTCTGCCAGGAAAGCCCACGCCTCCCTTGCCTGTCGACTTCTAATTATTTTCATCCTTTTGAACCAGGACACATCACCTCCTCTGTGAAGCCCTCTTCACCCCCTACATGGGGGTCCCTTCTTCATTGTTGCCACAGCACATCGAACAACCCTCAGTTACTCTGACAATACTTTACTGTGATTACTTGTTTACATATCTGTCTCCTCCTTTGAGTCCAGGATTGCATTTGCTATTTCTCTGTGTAGTCAGCACAATAACATGGGTGATAATAAATATTTGTTGAATGAATGAACATTGCCTGGGAAATGCATGGAGTCGGGGGGAGTAGAGTAAGTAGCTTAGTAGGTTATAATAATAACAATTTATTTGTTTGCTTAAGTGACTCTAGGTATATTGTGTAAAGCAGTGACTTCAGGACCCCAGAGTTTCAGGTTCTGTAAGTCCTAGGTCCTGACAAAGTTCTACTCATCCTTCAGATGTCTCAGATGTCACGCTCTCTGTGAGGGTTTTCCTCCCTGCTGCCCTCTTGACGCTCTTTGCCTGCGCAGCTATTCCCATACTCATAATTGACTCTCTTGGAGGTCCCCGTGGAGATCCAGTGGTGTTTGTGTATTCCCACTCCATGGTCCAGAGGGACGGATATTTTGGGGATACTGTCACCATAGTGTTAATATTTGGGGATGGTCAAGGCCTTAGACCTGTGACTTCATCGCTCACCCAGCCCCCGCCTCAATTTCCCTTAGTGGGATGGGCATAGTGGAAATACCTTCCCAGAGTCGCGATTTAGTGGAGGGTGGCAGACACTGAGGTAGCAAGAAGCCCCCACGCATTCCGAGGAGCTGAGGCTGGAGAGCAAGGCGAGGCGTCGAAACAAGGAAGCAGTCAGGACGCGTGCAAGGAAGGAGTCAGAGGGATTCCTCTGGCCCCGGCCCGTCGCCTCAGCCGCCTTGGCTTGGGGCGAGACTGAGCTTGCTGAGGCGACGGGCCGGGGCCAGAGGGAGGGGCCTGAGCCGGGAGGGGGCGGGAGCGGGGGCGGGGGAAGGGGCGGGGCGGGCCAAGGCGGGAGCGTCTGGCGCCGCGGGGCTAGGATTGTCTGAGGGGAAGCGCGCGAGCGCCGGCGATGGGTCGCGGGGCGCGGCTGGCGGTGCTGCTGGCGGTGCTGGTCCTCGGGACAGGAGACCCAGAAAGGGCCGCGGCGCGGGGCGACACGTTCTCGGCCCTGACCAGCGTGGCTCGCGCCCTGGCGCCCGAGCGCCAGCTGCTGGGGCTGCTGCGGCGGTACCTGCGAGAGGAGGAGGCGCGGCTGCGGGACCTGACTAGGTGAGGGCACGGTGGGTGGGAGCGACCGAGGGGCCTCAGTGAGAGACACTGTGCCGCAGGGTGAGGGGAGACTCAGGTTGAGTGTGACATTGTCATGCTACTGGGACCTCAGACCCACTGTCGCACCGTGCGACTAAGACACTATGGCGTGGGTTGGGGTGGCTCTGAGGAACAGTGTTACCCCCTAGACCTATTGTCACCCTGTGTGGGACCCCGACACTCCATGGCATGAGGTGTTAGCGAGGGTTGGGTCACACTTTGTGGGACTGCAGACTCCATCACAGTGGCACCCGCCAGATCCAGCATCACACAGGAAAGTTGATACACTGTGGAAGAGCGGGGTGGGGTGACACCTCACAAGGTACTGTGCGTAGCTGTGTGGGCCCCAGGCCCTGTGTCACACTGACACAGACACAGTGGACAGTGCTGTGACAGAGACACTGTGAGAGTGAGATGGAGAGAATACGGTGACGCTGTAGCTACGCAAGTTTTGACCTTTCAAGGGGTGATTGTCAAACACCACATGACTCAGTGAGCTGATGTTTACTGTGAGGAGTTAGGTGACAGTCTTCCACCATGTGTGAAATTTACATGTCATTGGGACTGGGTGGGCACGACACTGTGGATATCATAGTCTGTATGTGAATGATGCTGAGTAACTGTACAGGTCACTATATGAATAATGCTTCAGTTCATTAATTCATACAACACATATTTTTTTTGAGTGCCTACTAAGAGCCAGGCAGTGTTCCAGGCACTGAGGATAAAATGGTGAACAAGAGCCAACTCTGCCCTCAAGGAGTTTGGGTCTGTAGCACCATGACTGTTAATCAGAGATGCCTACCACCCTCTATGTCTTCAGTTCTTCCTTCTCTTTACACATGTAGAAGCTCTCTAAATAATAAATAAACGATAACTGAGATGTTACATGTGTGTCAACGTATTTGACATCAGAAAATCACTGTGAAAAAACATACTGGATGCAGAAGATACTGAGTGTAGCACACAGCAGCAGATGCTCAGCTAATATTGTTTTGCTATACAATCAACAAATTCTAGTGCTACACACTGTGGCATAAAAGATTATCAGGCTTGGGATGCTGAGGTGCTATAGTCATGTATCGACTTTGTCGGTGTCCAACTATGAAAGATAAATGATTGTATATAATACCCTCTGTATGAATATGTGCTGCGCCTTCTCTGCTTGGGACATCGAGAAGGCTACAATACGGTGAGAAAGAGTGGTTGTGACCAGGTCACTATTTGGATATATTAATATTGTATTTACATCATGTGACCTTATGGAGCTAAGACAGCACAACATACTGCTTTTAAAACTTTGCATGAGTGTATGTATGTGATAGTAATACTGATTCTAGGGTGACATGAGAAGAAGGTATGTGGAATAGGGAGTGATTCTGAGGCCCAGTGTGACCCCCAAACCCATTGTCACCCTGTGTGAAACTTTGAGACCCCATGACTATGAGAGAGAGCCATGTAGAAGAGGAGCATTTTGTGGGTGGAGGTATTTGCAAGACATCTTGTTAATAGTGACTGAATGAGGTAATTTGATGCTTGTCCTTAAGTATGTGGCTTGCATGTAAACAGCCTGAAATAGTGTGACAATGTACAATATATGTATATATTAATTTTGACAATAAATGATGATCATTTCAATAATTATTGTCTCTCTTTGGAATAGCATAGTTGTCCAGTATTCTGTGGGTCCATGTTGACAGAGCCAAATGTTTTCCTTTTGTTCATAGTCCAGAGTCATTGGAGTCCAAGCTTATTGGTGGAAATAGGACAGACCTTGTTCTCTTTGATTTCAGAGCCCAGCATGCTCCCTGCTATCCATGCTTGTTCTCATAACAGTAATCTCTTTTTTTGGGTAGCTCAGATGGAGACAGGAGTAGGAGGTCAGAATCCCTGTGCTGATCTTTCAGGTAACATTCTCAAATGAGAGCACGCAAAGCTTTTTGGCCAAAGCACCTGGCCAAACCCGCTCCCCCATGCTGGTCTCCTTCACTGTTTTTTCACCATTGTCATTGTCACAACTTTGTCAGAGCAGGAAGTCTTGTAAAAACCGTATCTCATTTGATTCTCTCACACACAATGCTTTGAAATAGATTTGTATTACACTGTTAACTCTTGAGAAATCAGTTAAAACACAAGAAAACTAACGTCTAGTGGCTTACCCAAGATTGTATTAATAAATTTAGTAGGTAGCAAATCCAGGACTAGAACACAGTTGTTTTGATTATTCATCCAACTTTTTTCCCATTATGCTGTGTTGTCCCTACCACTTCCTTTATCTATTATACCAAGACATAGACCAAGCCCATAACTAATTGAGGTTTTACTAATTGTCACAGTACATGGTGGTTAACAGTCTGAATTCAGGAGTTTAACAGACCTCTCTCTATTTGAATCATTGGCTCTGATCTTGGACAAGTTACTTTGCCTCTTTGAACTTTAGTTTCCTAATCTGTAAAATGATGATAAAAATAGTCCCTACCTCCATAGGGATGTTGGAAGGATTAAAAGTACCATGTAACATTATTTATCATTGTGCCTGGCATGGAACAATTGCTGGACAAATGCTAAGTCTTTATGCTTATTATTTATTTTATTTTAAGACCAACTAGAGAAAATAGGCCCCACTTTTGGCTCTAAGTATTAACTAGGACTGTGACAGCCTAGATAAAAAACAAATCAGAAAAAGTTCTATTTTCTCAGGTGAGTTATGAACAGTTAATTTTGTAGTTTAGTTTGATATTTTGAAGACTGGCATTCTATCATTCTGTTCTCTAGTGACTGCTCTAAAACCCAGTGAAGTGTTTGCTTTTTAAGAGACAGGGCCTTGCTCTTCACCCAGGCTAGAGTGCAGTGGCTCTATCATAGCTTACTCTAACCTCAAACCCCTGGCTCAAGTTATCCTCCTGCCTGAGCCTACCAAATAGTTAGGACTATGGGTGTGCACCACCATGTGTGGATAGGGTTTTTTGTTTTGTTTTGTTTTGTTTTGTCGGTAGAGATGGGGTCTTGCTATCTTGCCCAAACTGGTCTTGATCTCCTGAACTGAAGTGATTCTCCCCCCTCTGCCCCCCAAAGTGTTGGGATTGCAAGCATGAGCTACCACGCCCAGCCTTTATGTTTGCTTTTTAAAACAAGAATTTTGGCAGTTCCTGCTAATTTTTCTATACTCCCAATCTGGTGATTTTACGTAACTTGAGTGGTTATTTCCAAGGCTCTCAGTTGATATAGAAAAATACAACATTTTTGAGGTTGAAACTACTCCCTACTCCAAGTTAATGAATAAAAATTATACTTGTTAGAGTATATATAGTTATATATCAGTATGGTACATATACTAGTTATATATATATAGAGTTTACCCTAACTTTTGTTGTTGCTGTTTTTGCAGTTTAAAACACTACCAAGAGTGAAAGAGAAGTGTCAGCAGCAATTATTTCTGTGCTAAGGATTAAGCATTAAGAATGTCCCAGAAGAACTGAGACAAAACCATTTCTGAATTCCGAAGACAAAATGTATTGAAGTGAAATAACCCATGTATTGTGGTTGGATAACCTGCCTAGGCTATGTTTAATGCAGGGATTGGGTTGCAAATTTTATGTGCAAATTCTTAAGGGAAAGGATCTGATTTTCCATTCTCAGCAGTATTTGTTAAAGCAAAAAGACATTTAGGAAACCCTGAGGTTTGAATTCAGCATCCAGTAACTCAGTTTCCAGTCTCTGGAAACCGCTATGTGCTCAAAGGCTGGGCATAGGGCCAACTTCTGGATTCTAAGCCAACCTCAGTTATCAGTTGGGAGATTTTTTTTTCTTTGTGTGACAGAAAAATGGCATATCTAAACGCTGGATTGAATTGATGTGCTACAATAGAGATCAAACCCCTGACCTAAACAAATCAACCCCAGAATGCAAAGAGGGGTGCTAAGAGAACAAGGAAGTAGGCAGCACTTTTGATGCATGACTTGGGGCAAATATTTACCTCTCTGCCTTACCACTTTGCCTTTGTGCCTCAGTTTCCTCAGATGCCTATAAATGAGTCCTCAAACTAATGAGGAAATCTTTTTATTCAGTTGTGGAAAGGGTGATGGAAAGAAATAATACAACATAACATGGTGAAAAGATCCACAGAAATCTTCTAGACTAGACCAGTTTGTTTGTTTGTTTGTTTGTTTCTTTCTTTCTTTCTTTCTGTCTTTCTCTCTCTCTCTCTCTTTCTTTCTTTCTTTCTTTTCTTTCTTTTTTTTGAGTTGGAGTTTTGCTCTTTCTGCCCAGGCTGGAGTGCAATGACGTGATCTCGGCTCACTGCAACCTCCACTTCCCGGGTTCAAGTGATTCTCCTACCTCAGCTGGGATTACAGGCATGCGCCACACCTGGCTAATTTTTTGTATTTTTAGTAGAGATGGGGTTTCACCATGTTGGTCAGCTAGTCTTGAACTGCAGACTCCAGGTGATCCACTCACCTTGGCCTCCCAAAGTGCTGGGATCACAGGCATGAGCCACCGTGACCGGCCCCAGTTCTTTCATTTTACGGAGGAAGAAACTGAGCAATAGTTGGAGGCTGGGTCAAAATTCAAGTCTCCCCCAAGCTCCTTCCTATCCAGCTGTCTTATAAAATCACTGCCCTCTCAGCCTCAATTGTTCCTGGACACCTACTCTTTAAACTGGACTCAAGCCCAAGTCTCCACTTGTAAGTTTTTTCATCTAGCAGTGGAATATCTTTCCCTAAGTACTTCCATATGGAGCTGAAGCGGGAAACAACGGGTAGTAAAGATCCCACACCCTGGAGGCTGGTTTCCTTTCAAAACCCTAGAACTGCAGCTAACAGACTGCCTTGTCTTTGGGATCAGAGACACCCTGGGACTTGACAGGGTTCCCATTTCCCCACTGGGAGACCCAGGTCCAGGTTCTTTTTCCTTAGTTTATGTTGAATTGAACATTCAGCTCCTTGGAAGCCTCGAGACAATCATCTTGTATTTCAGGCTTCATTTCATAGTTGAGGACCTCACTCTTTAGAAATCCTCAGATCAGACTCTGCTTAGAGGGGTTGGAATTCTACCACCCTGCCACTTCCTGTATTTTTCACTTTCATCTCTGTCTCTTCGTGGAAGTGCCTCACTCTTGCCAAAGGACTCATAGTCTCCTGTGCCCTTGCACACATTCATTTTTTTTTCACTTTGCACAAACTTGTTTTTTCTCTACTTCCATTCTTGTTATATTGTTTTTGAAGTTAATAATTTTAAAATGAGGGGGAAAATTCTTAGAGAGCAGGAATAGTACCCTTAATCTGTCCTGTTATAGATAATATATTTCAGTAATATAAATTCCATTGGTGTTTTAGAAATGGAATTAGCCATAGTATACCAGGAAACAGCATCTTTTGCCTATATGAACATTCTTGAAGGACACTGAAGAAGAGAAATTAACTAGAAAGATGATCATTTCAGGCCCTACCATTTCTGCCCTTTTTTGCAATTGTTGCCAAGCTAGAAAGGTTGGAAGTATGCTGGACAACACCACCTCTTATTCCCTTTTACAGTCATCATGGCTTCCTAAACTCCTGTCTTGAACCCAGCCCATTCTCTGCCCCCACTGTCGCTGTCATGGTTAAGATTCTCCTTGTCTTGTGCTTTCAGTTCTGAAGTGGTCTCCTCCCCACCCTCTCACACATTTATGTATGTGAGTAAGTCATAGCTTTAACAGCCACTCTCACTTAAAGCCTTCTCTAATCTGCTCTGGCCAAATTAATCATCCCCTGTCTGTCCTCCCCACTAAGGCTTGTTCTTAAATCTGGTATTACATCTATAATGTAATTATTTGTGTCTTTCTTACTCACTAAACTGTGGATCCTTGAGACCAAGATTGTTTCCTTATTCAGAATTTTGTCCCTAGCTCCTAGGAGAGTCATTCATTCTTTCATAGAAATATGTATTGAATTTAGGTATAGAGTGATGAGAAAAAGAGTTATTTTCTTGTCCATGAAATTCTTGAGCATTGGACCCTGTCTTGCCTTTGTATCCCTAGCATCTAGTGTGGAGTCTGACATCTAGCCAATAACTAGTGTAGATTGACTTATTACAAATATATGTCAAGCCTCTGTGCCTTTGTACACAAGGTTCCTGTTGGCTCGAAAAACACTCTTCTCTTTGTTCTAGCTCTATAGGAAACCATATAGCGTAATGAGCTGAGAACCCAGGTTTAGGAGTCAGTCAGACTTGGGTTCCATCCTGGCTTTGCCCTTTACTAACAACAGTGTGGCTTTTTTCAGTTTCCTCTTCTGTGAAATGAGTAAAATTAAATCTACACTAAGGGTAAGTCAGAAGGTGGGGGGCAATTAAATGAGACAGTCTATTTAGAGCACTCAACAGGCCAATACATTGTAGGAGCTCAGTAAGTAATAGCTTTCCATTTTTTTTTTTTTTTTTTTTTTTTATACAGTGTCTCTCTGTTGCCAGGCTAGAGTGCAGTGGCACGATCTCAGCTCACTGGAACTTCTGCCTCCCGGCTTCAAGCGATTCTCGTGCCTCAGCCTCCCGAGTAGCTGCGACTACAGGCGCACGCCACCACACCCAGCTATTTTTCGTTTTTTTAGTAGAGATGGGGTTCGAGCTCCTGACCTTGCAATCCGCCCACCTCGGCCTCCCAAAGTGCTGGGACTGCAGGCGTGAGCCACTGCGCCCGGCCAGCTTTCATAATTTAAACAAATCCTTCAAGAGTCAGATCAAATGCCATCTTTTAGAAATCTTTCCTTCCCTCCCCCTTCTAACTCCCACCTGGGTGAGCTGCACTGCCTAGACACTGCTGCAGCGTTATATGCTAACTTCTCTCATAGCACAGAGGTCCCCAACCCCTGGGCCAGGGACCGGGTACCAGTCCATGGCCTGTTAGGAAGTGGGCCGCCCAGCAGGAGGTGAATGGTGGGCAAGGGAGCATTACTGCCTGAGCTCTGCCTCCTGTCAGATCCGTGGCGGCATTATATTCTTGTAGGAGCGTGAACGCTATTGTGAACTGCGCATGCGAGGGATCTAGGTTGCGTGCTTCTTATGAGAATCTAACTGGTGATGATCTGAGGTGGAACAGTTTCATCTCAAAACCATCCTCCCCACCCCCCTGGTCTGTGGAAAAAATGTTTTCCAAGAAACTGGTCTCTGGTGCCAAAAAGTTTGGAGACCACTATATAGCACATATCACTGTGGTTATAATTAATTCAATAGTGTTTTTAAGTTTCTACCAGATAATAAGTATTGCATATACAGTGATGACAGGAGAAGAAGACTTTGTGATCCCTATGACTGCTGGACGCTCTCTTGCCTTTATATCTCTAGCATGGTGCCTGACATACAGTAATTGATTAACATAGACTGACTCATTCAATGAACAAAAGAGTGGACCTACTTTTGTTGTATTTGTAATTTTCACATTTTTTTTGCTTGCATGGCTTTTTGGTTGGACTATTATATGAATCTCAAGAGGTTCAGCATGTCAATCTTAGCTACTCTTAATGTACACACACCATGCCAGCCTTCCCTACATGTAGTGGTTGTATCAGGAGGTGAGATCATTCTACTCCTCTCTTTCAGATTCTATGACAAGGTACTTTCTTTGCATGAGGATTCAACAACCCCTGTGGCTAACCCTCTGCTTGCATTTACTCTCATCAAGCGCCTGCAGTCTGACTGGAGAAATGTGGTACATAGCCTGGAGGCCAGTGAGAACATCCGAGGTAATGAGGAAGAGGGCTGGAGGGTAAGAGAGAAGATTCTATCTCCTGACTCAGTGGTAAGGAGAGAGATTCTGTTGGGATATTATTTCAAAGAGTAATGGAGTGGGTGGATATTACTTGATATCCTTAGCTCTAGCTAGCACAAAGAATTAGGCCCCCTTGGTAATCGATTTATATGATTATACATTGGAAAGCACTTTCATTTCAATTGCCTCATTTGATGTTCACTCCAATCCTGTAAAGAAGTAAAAGATAAATCATTCCATTTATATATGTATAGAAAATAATGGTCTTCTAGTAGTTTCTGTTTCATTAAGTTGTCACTACGGTGTCATATACAGCAAGATCACTTTCCTAATTTATTCTACTCTGTGCTTTAAGAAGTTTGTTGACGGCTAGGCATGGTTGTTCATACCTGTAATCCAGCACTTTGGGAGGCTGAGGCAGGCTGATCACTTGAGGTCAGGAGTTCCAGACTAGCCTAGCCAACATCATGAAACCCCGTCTTGGCTAAAAACACAAAAATTAGCCACGTATGGTGGCACATGCCTATAATCCCAGCTACTCAGGAAGCTGAGGCAAGAGAATCACTTGAACCTGGGAGGCAGAGATTGCAGTGAGCTGAGATCAAGCCACTGCACTCCAGCCTGGGTGACAGAGTGAGACTTTGTCTCAAAGAAAAAAAAGTGTTGACTTTTGGGCTGGGCACAGTTACTCATGCCTGTAATCTCAGCACTTTGGGAGGCTAAGGTGGGCAGATCGCTTGAGCTCAGGAGTTTAAGACCAGCCTGGGCAATATAGTGAAACCCCGTCTCTATTAAAAATATGAAAATTAGCTGGGCATGGTGGCACACGCCTGTAGACTTGGGAAGCTGAGACACGAGAATCCCTTGA
Organism: Cacajao melanocephalus; assembly: GCA_963573385.1. NCBI lineage: Eukaryota > Metazoa > Chordata > Mammalia > Primates > Pitheciidae > Cacajao > Cacajao melanocephalus. The sequence goes on along the minus strand of CAUYLG010053852.1, from coordinate 90,565 downwards.
ACCAAGGAGGTGAAGGGTCCAGTGAGCTGAGATCGCGCCACTGCACTCCAGCCTGGGCGACTGAGCAAGACCCTGTCTCAAAAAGAAAAAACAAAAAAGATGTTTGTTGACTTTTGGGAATTTAACAGTGAGAAGAGGCTGGGCAGAGTTGCTCACACCTATAATCTCAACACTTTGGGAGGCTGAGTTGGAAGGATCACTTGAGGCCAGGAGTTTGAGACCAGTTTGGGCAATATAGTGAGACCCTGTCTCTACAAAAACAATTATTTAAATTAGATGGATGTGATGTTGTGTTCCTGAAGTCCTACCTACTCAGAAGGCTATCTGAACAGAGCAAGATCCTATCTCTATTAAATGGGAGAGGAGGGGAGGGGAGGGGAGGGGAGGGGAGTTGTCTCCCTAAAGGGCAAGACTCCTGGAAACATATAGGATAGGACAATATGATAAAGCTGTGTGCCTTAATTTTTACTCCTCATTCACTCATTCTGAATGTTCCTCATTCAGAAAATTGTATTAAGTATCCACTCTGTGCTACAAAGACAAATCCAATTTGGTCTTATTAAATATTTGAACAGATGGTCATGCCTTACATGTATTAAATGCTTACCACCTGTTTCTTGAATGGCAGGTTGACGTTTTTACTACTTTTATAGCTCTGAAGGATGGCTATGAGAAGGTGGAGCAAGACCTTCCAGCCTTTGAGGACCTTGAGGGAGCAGCAAGGGCCCTGATGCGGCTGCAGGACGTGTACATGCTCAATGTGAAAGGCCTGGCCCGGGGTGTCTTTCAAAGAGTCACTGGCTCTGCCATCACTGACCTGTACAGCCCCAAACGGCTCTTCTCTCTCACAGGGGATGATTGCTTCCAAGTTGGCAAGGTAACAATATTCAGAGAAAGGGCCAATTGCTTGGCTATAGTTTCTTATGGATAAAATAACTATGTCTCAATTGCTTTTACTTCTTTTTAATACTTAAACTTGGAAATTTGATATCATTTCCATTTTCAGAGAAAGAAAACAAGATTCAGAGAGGGGAAATAACTTGCCCTAAGATTACACAATTTTAAGTGCAGAACTAAAGCTCGAACCCAGTCTTTTGACTCCAAATCTCAGGCCCTCTCCATAGTAACTAAGGTGATTATATACTCAGGACACTCTTGAGATTGAAAGGGGTGTTATTAATTATGCTAGCACAACAGACATGAACTGGGGAAAACGGCCCTTTGGTCACCCTGACTATAGCACCCTGCCAGTGCATGAACAGATGGGTTGAAAGGGAAAGCAGGGGGAAGGGAGGGCAAGATTGGGGGAAAAGGATAAGAGATGGTGGTAGAAAGGTAGGATCATGGAAGCAGCCTCCTGAGACTTTCTGGAATCCAACACAACATTTCCTAAGCATTTAGAAATACAAAATTAAAGTTGTGTCCAAAATCTAAGGCCATTCACTTTAACATTACTTGAGGAATTAGACTTCAGGAATGCCCACATCCCCATCTGAGGTATTTAACTGATCTTTGATTGTAAGTTGTAATCATACTTTAGATCATTTTATAATATACTCTTTGCCAGCCTTTCCCTTAAAAAGCAATGGAGCAAATCCTTTACAATTTTGAACATGTTTATTTCAGTAAGGGGTATTTTCCCGGACTCCTACAGTATTCGTCACCAGATCTGGGAGTGGGTCTCGTGTCCTGATTCCAAGTTTTGGGAGTCAGTTTTCCAAGTTAAGGCAGAGTGGGTTGTTTGAGTCTCTCTACATGCCGTTTTCTCTTTTCTGGGATCCTGAGCGGAATCAGAGCTCAATTATCATGTTCATGGCTGATTTAAATTTAAGCCAGGTAATATAGTTTGCTGTATGGTACTATAATATGCTTCATTAGTGAGGCCTTTCTGAAAGTAAAACCGTATGTTGAAAATTTAGTAAGTCACTTCCTGAAAGTCTCACTGGCAATCTTTCTTTCTGTATTTATTTACTTATTTTGTGACATAAAACTTTTCAAATATAAGAAAAGAACATAAAATAATATAACAAGCAATTATATCTATTATTGTAATGAATATATAAAGTTTTGCTTTGTTTCTTTCTTTAATATTTAAAACAACATGTTTCATACAGCTAAAACCCCACTCATCCTCCTCACCACCCACCACCCCACTCCTTCTGCTGCATCCTTGCCCAGATAGCCACAATCCTGAATCATATAGTATGTGCCCTTCTGAGTCCAGCTTCCTTCACTCAGCACATTATATCCATGGAATTCATCCATATTGTATCATTTATTAGTAGTTCATTTCTTTTATTGCTGAGTAGTATTCCATTCTATGAATATGCCATGAACTGTTGATCCAGTCTTCTGTTGACAGATACTTGGATTGCTTCTAGTTTGGGCTGCTGTGAATAAAGCTGCTATTAACATCTTTTTATGTCTTTCTGTGGACACTTATTCTTATTTTCTTAGATGAATACCTGGGAGTGGTATTGCCAAGTCACAGAATAAGCTTTACTAATTATCAACACATGGCCAAATTTGTTTCATCTACACTTCCCCAATTCCTTCTTCTATAGATTATTTTAAAGCCTTTCTAGTTTATGAAATTCTTTTTTTTTTCCTTAGACAGGGTTTTGCTCTGCCATCCAAGCTGGAGTGTGGTGGCACAATCATGGCTCACTGCAGCCTTGATCGAAGTGATCCTCCCCACCTGGGAGGTCTCAAGTGATCCTCCTACCTCAGCCTCCCGAGTAGCTAGGACTACAGATGTGCCTCCAGCTAATTTTTAGTAAGGGTCTCACTATGTTGCCCAGGGTGGTCTCGAACTCCTAGCCTCAAGCGATCCTCCTGCCTAGCCCCCTAAAGCACTGAGATTACATGCATAAACTATTCCACCTAGCCTATCTTCTGAAATTCTTAATTGTCTAATTCCGTCATCATACTATTGTATCTGTTGATTCTTGCTCATGATGGATTATTTCCTAACATAGTTTGTCATGTTTGGGAGCTTATTTTCAGCAGGACATTTTCCCCCTAAGAGAATCAATGTGCCCAGAGTTATAGGAATATCCCTCCAGAGAGTTTTGGGTTTTCTTCTTCCAGAAACTCTGGTGCTATCACTGGCCTTAGATATTTATTTATATATTTATTTATTGACCTAGGAGTTCCTTGGCCATATGAATATTGCAGATTTAATCCCTATACTCCTATACTCACATGAAGTAGAGGCTCAAAATTGAGAATATTTGTACACAGAGCTAGGCAGAAACAAACAAATCTTCTTGTCTCATTAAGTCAGCAGACAAATTTTTTTTCTGATCTACCTTTTATTTTAAAGTGCAGTTTTTTTATAGAGTCTAGTTTCATGAAGTTGTCTTGGTTCCAGTTCCTGGGCTTGGGGCAAGTCTAAGGATGGCTCATCTTCTATCCTCAAATGGGCATTATAATGCAAGGTTACTGAACACCAAGGTTACTATGATTAACACCCACCCCCATCCTAGGGAACATCAGCATCTGCTCATAAGCTTATGGTTTGGGCTTTTAGCCCTTTCTGTTTCCAGTACCTGATATTCTCTGTTTTTTTCTTGAAACTATATAATAAAATGCTTTTTATAGTTTATTCAAAATGTCCGAGTGTTTGTGTTTGGAAGCATTCCAGTTGTTTCAGTCTGCCATATTGCTGGGACTTGAAGTTATTCATGGAAATTTTAAACAAATTAACTTGGCAGGAAAAGTTCAGTCATTTTTAGCATTTTTCAGCTTAACCTTTTTACAAACAGGACTTGAGGTACAGAAAAATAAAACAACAGGTTAATGGCAGACCTGGAGGAAACATGATTTATTATTTAGTCTGCAGAATTGGAGTATCTCTAGGATTTTTCCCTGTCAGGAAGTTACATCCTAATTAGATCATTTAAGAGTTCTTCCTAGTCTGTAACTTTACAGTTCCATGTGGTCTCCAATATCCACTTCCAGGAAATTCCACTTGCAGCTCTGGTATTATAGTTAACTGTAAACTGTGAAGAGACAGGAGCTATGTCTGGTACATGTTGCCATGTTGCCAGCATTCCAGCATTTAATACAAAACAGATCCATTGAGCTTCCATAGCACTCCCATGTCTACCTTCATTATGGTGTCTAATGCATTGTGTTACAATTACTGGCTTACTCACATGCCCCATCTTGATTTACGCTCTTGAAGGACAGGGCCAGCAAGTACATAATACTTAGTAAATATTGAATAAATGAATGAATGAATGAATGTAATCCATTATTCACATTGCTACCGGCAATATCTTCATAAAATAATAACATTCAAGACTCTCATTTACTTAGCCCATGCTGCTGTTTCAAGTTTACTTGTTTCTCTTCACCCTAGCTACAGCTACAATGGACTACTTGAACACATTCTTGCTTTAGATTTCTGTTTTTGCCATTCCTTCTTCTTAAAATGCTTTTCTTCCCAATCTCTGCTCACTGAAATCCTTTTCCTTCTTCAAGGAAGGCCCGTCTCAGATGCCACCTCCTGCATGAAGCTTTCTGAGATTCCCAAGTCTCCTCCCTTCTCTGTGCACCACAGCATTTTATGCATTTTCCTTGGTGCACTCATGACATTCTGCCCCAGATTAGAGTTACTTGAGGTCATGTTCTCTTCTCCTTCAGATTATAAATTCCTTAAATGCAAAAACCCTTATGTGTCCTCTCCACCTAGTACAATGCATTGTATATAGTAGATGCTTAATAAATTGAATTAAAATGAATTTGAAATTAAAACCTGCCTTCTTGGGTTCCAAAGGCCCTCTTACTCTTTGAATTGTCTTTTTCTTTTTCTACCTGTGGAATAAGGCTTTGGTGATGGTACTTTTGTTCCATGTAGGTGGCCTATGACATGGGGGATTATTACCATGCCATTCCATGGCTGGAGGAGGCTGTCAGTCTCTTCCGAGGATCTTACGGAGAATGGAAGACAGAGGATGAAGCAAGTCTAGAAGATGCCTTGGATCACTTGGCCTTTGCCTATTTCCAGGTAAGGGAGTAAGTGAAGCTCACTGCTTTTATTAAACTAAGTATAATCCTTTATAGCTGCTTTACAATTTCTAAGCATTTTCATGTCTTCATCTGTTTCATCTTCCCAATAGGACTAAATGTGAGTCAAGCAGGGCAGTTATTTTATCATTTTCATATATCACGTGTGAGTAAACTGAGTCTCCAAAAGACTCTTGTCACAAAACTCATAGACCTAGGACTAGACTCTTAGTCCAGTGCTCTTTTCAATGCATTGACTATTTTACAATCATTATTTCCCATGTAGGAGGCAGTCTCTCACCTGTCACAGCAGCTGCTTTATTCACAAATAGTTAGTGGGTTCGTAGTAAATGTCGATCACTCTTTTGTGCTCTTGGCAACTCATAATTCTTCACAGATATTACCCGTAATATTGCCATGGACAAAGAAGTTTGATTATTAGCTTTTCCCATCTGCAGTTGAGTCTAACTGTAATGTGGCTTGTGTCTTGTTACAGAGCTTGAGTCACTGTTTTGTGATACCAGCCACAGTGCCTCCTCCAGGTGTTATTTTTCTTTGGCACTGTTGATCTACTTACTCCCTGTTATGCCTCATGTAGAAGTTCGTTTCCCTAAATATAGCAGCAGCCAATAAACAAAACTAACCAATAATTGGGTATGATATAGCTTTTGTATAGGTAACCCCATTTCCTACCCGAATTGTACAGTCTTCAAGGGTAGGCTGCAGAAATCTTCATGGAACCAGTTCCCTAGAGTTTCCAAAACTAGTAAACCATTTCTGCTCCCTACATTTTTTTTTCTTTCCCCCTTTTCTTGAGAAAGGGGAGGTGGATGTGGGTGGTCCAAACCCATGTGTTGCCGCCCAAACAGTTTCCTCTCAGTGCAGCACTCTTCCTTTCATGGAAGTTCCTGGTGAATGGATCTTTGTTGTAAAACTGTGTATGTGGTCTTCCTAACTCTCCTGCTGAATTGCTGTGTGTTAAAGCCAAAATAGAATAACTGTGATGTAACAAAGTGTGAGAAGTAATTGAGTTTTAATAGAGGAAGGAAATAGAGAATCGACGTGGAAAGACTTAGAGAAGACAAACTAAAGCAGCTTACTCTGAAAGATGGGGTTTCAAATGCTGTACTCAATTATTGATTAATTTTGTTTTGTTCCCCTCTAACTCTGATAGCTTGAATTTCTCTTCTACTCACTTTACATATCCTGCTTTGTCTATTTATTTTACAAGTCTGTTTATTTTACAAGTTCTATTTATTTTACAAGATGCAACTCAAATGTCATCTACTTTGTGAAGTCTTCCTGAGTTCTCACTCCCCAGGCTTTCCTCCTTGGTGCTCTTACAGCATGTTTTTATTCCCCAGTAACAGAACACATAGGGCATTATCTTATAGATGATTTATGTTCCCCCTCACCCTCCAGTAACTTAAAGGTAAATGTCCCTATGGACCTTTCGTTATCATATAAAATTTAATGTATTTTATTATTTCATCATATATTTTAGTTAAAAAAATTTTAGTAGCTGCTAATAATGAGAGACAGTAGAGTACAGTGGTTAAGCTGTGGGCTCTGGAATCAGACAGACCAGGGTTCAAATGCTGTGAAAACATGGGCAACTTATTTACCTTCCCTGGACCTCAGTTTTCTTGTCTGTAAAAGAGGAATAATAACGATGCTCACCTCAAACGGGTTGCTGTGCAGATTGAGTGAGCTTATACAGGCAAAGCCCTTAACAGAATGCATGCGTGGCACATGCTACTTACTGGATAAATGACAGCTCTTATTCCATGATACACTACATGTGTATGTTCTCTTTTCATTTAATTTTACTTAGTGTACCTATTTCCAACTAACCTTAACTGAGACACCAAAAGTAACTCTTTGTTCTTCGTAAAATATAATTTTACTTCATTACAAGACTCTCAAGTTTTAAAAATATGTGAAATTGTATTTTGGCTCTTTTCATCTCACAAAGAGTTTGAAAAGCTATGACCTTGAGTTAATATCTGACATTACAAGATATTCACAGATTATTCAAATATTCCTTGTTGAATATAGCACAGAGTAATTCATGATATCAAAGAATTAGAAACAATCTATTTGTCCAACAATAGTGGAATGGTTAGGTTCTCTGTGGTGTATCTTCTGGATGGAATAAAACGCAGCCATTAAAAATGCTGTCTGTGAAGATTATGTAATGATATAAAAATACTACTGGTAACAATGTAGAGTGAAACAATTAGGAGGTGAAAAGTATGAAAATATGCTTATAACTTCGTAAAAACTATATATTATCCAAAGTGCTTTAGTGCCTGGATTTTGAAGTAGTAATTTTTTCCATTTCTCATATGTTTTATAATGTGCTTATTATTGCTTTGATCATTAAAAGTGAATTGTTAATATGCTAAAGTAAAATGATTGGAATGAAATACATTTCTATCAGTTAATCATCATTTGGCAGTACCCAGAAGAGGACTGCTGGACACCTATCTGGGATTCTGTTCCCCAGATTTGTCTGGAAAGCCCTGTTTCCTTTTGACTATGTTGAGCCCAAGGTTGAATGGCTGCAGGGAGAGTTAATTCCTGTGCACTGGGCAATGTTTCCGTTTTAGTTCTTTCTTTGCCTCCCCCAACTAACTTTGTAGACTCTGGGAAGAACTGAATCTGGAGAACAAATTATATTTTTACTAGCGTTTTTATAGCTCCATATTAGATTAAATATATTTAACATTGGTAATATTATTAAATATAACCAAATAACAACACCCTGCAATTAAGTAGTTTTGCACACTTTAAGATTTGAGGGCACTTTTAAGAAGGTTTATTTTCATTTATTTTCCTACCTTGCCTGGTAAGGGTGGTCATAAGTCATTTGTAAATGAGGAGACTGGTGAGGCCTGATTTGCAGCGAGACCACAGGTCCTCTGCATTTCTGGTCTGCTGTTTCTTTCAATGAGCCTTGTTACCTACTTATGGTAAGACTATTTTATAGGTTTTTTAAAAATCCATTTAATGGCTTTGTCAGAGGAGATATCTTCAGTGATGTTAATGCTTTCTTTTCCTTTTCTTTCTTTCTTTTTTTTTTTAACAGGCAGGAAAAATTTCTTGTGCCCTCAGCCTTTCCCGGGAGTTTCTTCTCTACAGTACGTAATGAATAAAAAATAAGCCAGCCACAGGTTTGACTTACGGGAAACTCCCTTCTGCTCCTGGCCTTTAATTCCTGCAAGAGAAATACAGCTATCTATGTGTATTACCTTTTTTTTTTTTTTTTTGAGATGGCATCTCATCTCACTCTGTCACCCAGGCTAGAGTGCAGTGGTGCGATCTTGGCTCACAGCAACCTCTGCTTCCTGGCTTCAAGCGATTGTCCTGCCTCAGCTTTCCGAGTAACTGGGATTACAGGCGCCCACCACCGTGCCTGCCTAATTTTTGTATTTTTAGTAAAACGGGGTTTCACCGTGTTGACCAGGCTGGTCTTGAACTCCTGACCTCAAGTGATTCCCCCGCCTTGGCCTCTCAAAGTGCTAGAATTAGAGGCATGAGCCACTGTGCCCAGCCCTATCTTTATTATTTTAATTTCATAATCCAGGTCACATTTCAAATTTTGGTGAAATATATTGTTCAATGCATCGGGGGAAATTTTGAAGTTAGTTGGAAAATGCTGAGAAGATATCAACCTGTCCCTTCCCTCCTCTACCCATCAATGATATATTAGTGTTGCTTCAGTGGGAACAAGTCCAGGAGTGGGAGCCAGTTTCTTCAGAAACATTTTAAAGACCCAGGTTTTGGAAGCAGACCCAAAAATGAATGAAATCAGTGTGCCCTGTGTATGCAAGGAGAGTGACTCAGCAGGATTATTCACTTCGGCTGCTCACAGATATCAGTTTTTCCCTTAAACCAGATCTCACTCTGCAATGCAAGCATCCCACCCAGGCAGTAGGTCACAGAATTCAGCATCAACCCCCTTCAGGGAGTGTCTTGCTGACAACAAAATGAGTTAAACAGGAGGGAGATGCTTTCTAACTCAGCTATCTGCTTGGAAATGTTTGCTTTAAAGTTACATGTATGTATTTGCTTAACATTTTAGTGGTAGATGGCTTCCTAGGTTTTCCTTTAATACAGTATTTGTTTTGTTTTGCTTTTGATTTTGGGGATGTGGTTTTTGTTTTGTTTTGTTTTTTGCGAGTCTCATTCTGTTGCCTAGGCTGAGTGCAATGGAGTGATCTTGGCTCATACAGCCTCCACCTCCCAGGTTCAAGTGATTTTTGTGCCTCAGCCTCCCAAGTAGCTGGGATTACAGGCATATGCCACCATGCCCAGCTAATTTTTGTATTTTTAGTAGAGATGGGTTTCTGCCACGTTGGCCAGACTGGTCTCAAACTCCTGGCCTCAAGTGATCCACCTGCCTTGGCCTCCCAAAATGCTGGGATTACAGGCATGAGTATTTAGTATTTAGATACTAAATTTAGATACAAAATCCCTATTTTGTTTTAATACTTATAAAGTATTTCATGTAGGACTTTACAATTGCATGTATTCATAACTTTTTAATGAATCCATTTAGTAACATTATTCCCTTCTGATGATTTAGCAAACAGTAGAATAAGGAAGTAGCTGTGTATCTGCAAACACATGAGTAATAAATAGTGGTACAAACAAAATTATAACCCAACCTTCCTTTATTTCTTTGTGCTTGATCTATTAAAATCTTTGCTATCTACCCAAATTGTGTGCTTTTATAGGTGGCTAACAGAACATGGCAAGTTGAGATTCTCAGTTTCATTTCTGGCATTGCAATATTTTCACTGGGGTTTGGGCTTGTAATTTCCATTCTCCAAAACTTTATTTCTCCTCTTGTTAAAACAGAATGGTAATTTCTGCCGCTTCCTTTCCTCCTTTGCCAGGGTGATGGTTGTGATTAGAGGCACACTGGGCTCCTCAGAGAAAGATGCTTTGAGAGCATTAGAACAATTCAGCACCTCCTTCTGAGATGCATTGAGAGTCATGCAAAGAGGCCAGCAAGGCCACAGGTAGCTCTGCCAACTCATGGGGCATCTTGCAGTCAAAGTAGGCACAAACAACACACAATATTTATTGGGTTTTCCAAGGGCCCTGTGGGAATCCAGCCTAGAGCCAAAGTCTAGAGTCCCATTGTCCCACACTTCTTTGCTCTGGGTCTAGGCCAGTTAGGAGATTTGAAAGCTCTAGTGGAGCCAAGAATGAATTAGCATCCAATTTTCTAAGCAAGAATAGATTGGGTCCTTTTGCAATAGGCTTTGGCTTTCTGGACTTCTCTTTCATTGCACTTACTTATCATGTTTTGTTGTAAGTGATAATTTAATGTCCCTTTTCTCCATTAGACTCTAAACTCTGGGAGGTCAACCTGTAGCACAGTACCTGGTACATAGTAGATATTCACTGAAGATTTACTGAATGGATGGGTTGGTGAATGAACGAATGAATGAATGAAGCTTCATCTCCCCCATAGGGAGGCCATCCACCTGGAGCTCTTTCCCAGTGCAGCCATCCTCCTGATCCCTTGGCCTAAGAGTTTTAAGTTCCACTTTGCTTCCCAGAGCCCTTTGCACCAGGACCAAGTCAGTCTTTTTAAAAATACCAGGTACTTTCCTGGGAGTGAGAGCCTTGTGTCCTCCTGTGTGTTGACATGAGGAGTTACTCAGGAGATCCATTTTCCCATCCTGTGTAGCAGTGAAGCTGGAGGAAAACTTGGTGGCACTCCTTGAGACCAGTATTTGTTAATCCCTATTTTTTATTCCCTTCTCTGATTTCTTCCAGGCCCAGATAATAAGAGGATGGCCAGGAATGTCTTGAAATATGAAAGGCTCTTGGCAGAGAGCCCCAACCAGGTGGTTGCTGAGGCTGTCATCCAGAGGCCCAATATACCCCACCTGCAGACCAGAGACACCTATGAGGGGCTATGTCAGACCCTGGGTTCCCAGGTAGGATTCTTCAGGGAAACAGAAAGAGGGAGAGGCCTGGCTAGAGAGTGAGAAGCTAGAATTGGGACAACATGAGGGGAAAGAGCTGATGTATTATTAAAAACAATAAAGCTCACTTGGGCAGCATCAGAGTGACCACATTCTGTATCTCTTGCCTTCCATTTTTTTTTTTTTTGAGATGGAGTTTCACTCTGTAGCCCAAGCTGGAGTGCAATGGCACCATCTGCGCTCACTGCAACCTCTGCCTTCCAGGTTCAAGCGATTCTCCTGTCTCAGCCTCCCGAGTAGCTGGGACTACAGGCGCATGCCACCATGCCCAGCTAATTTTTGTATTTTTAGTAGAGATGGGGTTTCACCATGTTGGTCAAGCTGGTCTCGAACTACTGATCTCATGTGATCCACCTGCCTCAGCCTCCCAAAATGCCGGGATTATAGGCACATTCCAATTTTTTTATGCCATAGTTCCCCCAAGTTGAGTTTTGCTCTTAGACCCTTCTTCTCTTATGCTGATCCTATTCTTTCTTTCCAGCCCACTCTCTACCAGATCCCTAGCCTCTACTGTTCCTATGAGACCAATTCCAACCCCTACCTGCTGCTCCAGCCTGTCCAGAAGGAGGTCATCCACCTGGAGCCTTACATTGCTCTCTACCATGACTTTGTCAGTGACTCAGAGGCTCAGAAAATTAGAGAATTTGCAGAACCATGGGTGAGTGTCCTGAGAACCTGCCAATAATTTCTCTTTGCATCTTCACATGCCTAGAGTTCAGGGGTGTGAGAATAGGCAACTTGAACAACTAAGATACCTCAAAGAACCAAGGAGTTCAGAATACCAGCCATTCCATAAAACTAATCCATGGTGGAAAAAAATCACAATAGTGGTTGCCTCTGGAGGGAAAGGATTAACTGGATGAGGTGCAAGAGGATTCTCTGGGGTATTGAAAATGTGCTGTCAATATCTTGTTAGGGACATGATACATGTGGCTGTATGCATTTGTCAAAACTCACCAAATGGTCCACTTGAGACCTGTGCATATCATTGTGTGTAAGTTTAACCTAAAAAAAGACAAATAAAAAAGAACACTTCCAAAGTGTCAACCATTCCATATAATTGGTAGAAGGGGAAACGGGTGAAATGACAGGGGCAAGGAGTAAAATCCTAGCACATATTTACAGAGTTAGAGTAAAAGGTTAATTTCATTATTTTGTTAAAAAGGAAATTGAGGCCCAGAGAGGAGAAGGGACTTGTTAAGGTCACACATGTAACTAGAGCCACAGCTAGAACTTAGAGGTACAGTAGTCCCCCCTTATTTGCAATTTTACTTTCTGTGGTTTCAGTTATGCTCAGTATAGGACAATAAGATATTTTGAGAGAGAGGGATCACATTCACATAACTTTTATTACAGTATATATTTATTCTATATTATTATTGTTAATCTCTGTGCCTCATTTATGGATTTATAAATTATAACATAATTATAAATTAAACTTTGTAATTTAATTATAATATGATTATAATTTAGCTATAAAAAGAACCAAAGGAGCCCAGAGTGGTCAGGGCTAGTGGCCCAGTGGAGGTACAGGGCTTCAACTGAGTCTTGAAGGACAGGCAGGATGTGGTGAGCAAGAGGTGATGAGCGAGCGTGCTTTGGGAAAGGGACAGTGACTAGGAAGCAGGGATATTCAACACAAGCCACTGAGGCATCCGTCTTCAGTTCCCGGGGGGAATCACTATCATGTGAGCTCAGGGCTGAGTCTACCACAGACCAGACAGGCAACAGCAGCCCCAGAGAGACGCTTCTAGGAGAAGGAAGTGTGGCAAGGTCTGTGCATGCCAAATGGATGAACATTTAAATCGACATCTCTGGGTGGGTCAGTTCTCCTGTTACCATAACAACAGGGCTGTTCTAAGGAAAAATTTAGTTATAATTCAGTTATAATGTAATTATTATTACAATTAAATTACAATAATGATTAAATTAAATTTTTACTAAAGCCCCCCACACTCTCTTCAGTCTGAGACCCAGCCTGACAGAGCAGCCTCTGTATAGGACATTGCCAGTCTCATGGAAGAGGAAAAAGACAAATGGCAAATATGAGCTGGGCTCATAAATTTTCTGCACGGAAGTGCCAGTGACTTCCACCCGTGTGTCATTGGTCAGAGCAAAGCATGTGGCCATCCAGTCAACAGGAAGGTTCTAATTCTTCCACAGGGAAAGCACTGCAAGTTACCAAGCCAAGCTGGATGTCAATGGGAAGGGGACATTTCATCCTCCCACTAGGAAGTGTGCTAAATATATATTTTTAAATGAAATGCACCTCTATAAGCATGTTGCCTCTTTAAAGATGGCACATTAATATTGCCTCAGAATTATTTCTGTCAAGCCAGACATTGTTACCTTAATGTGTGCAGTTCATCCAGGCAGCCATTAGTCATTCATCAATAGAATAGAGCCCACTGTGTGCTAGACACTGGCCCGGTGCTGGGCTTTTACAGTGAGGTGAAGTATTGGTTCTTTCCTCTTGGGAACTTAGTACATAATGGGGAAAAACATATATTTACACTATGCTGGGATATATGCTATCATAAAGGTGTGTACAGAGAGTTCTGCTATGCACATAAAAAAGTGAGGCTTCCTCTGAAGAAAAGGCAATTGGGTAAAGAACAGATGGGGAACAGAGGAAGAATTATGGGGAACAGAGGAAGAATTAGGGACGGCTTCACTGTGGAGGTGACATCTATCAGAGAAAGAAGGTGGCAAAGGGTTTTCCAGAAAGACAAAACAGTATGTGCAAAGACCTGATAGGTGGTATGTTCAGAGACAGGCAGATGCTTGGTGGCTGAAGCGTGCAGGAAGGGTTGGGGGCAAGAGGTGATAGAAGATGAGGCTAGATGTGAGACACCATTAGCAGATGCTATAAATGCCATGCTGGGGAGTTTGGATTTTATCTTGTAGGGAGCAAGAGAGCTGATGAACAGTTTTAATGAGAGTTGCATGATCATGTCTGATTTTTAAGGAAGACTGACAGCAGATATGGATTGGAGGGAGAAGAGAAGTAATCATCATTTCATCTAAAAGCCCCTCCAGGAAAGTCTAGAGTCTTTGCACAGAAGTCTTTTGAGATGATTAAGCCTCATTGGTGAATTGGAGCAAACAGGTTCAGCTTTGCAGTGAGCCAGTAGTAGCAGCATTTGGCCAGCAGCTGCTTTTTCCTTAGGACAGTCCTGTTGCCATGGTAATGGGAAAAGTGACCTACCCAGAGATGTCGATTTAAATGTTCATGGCCACATTGTCCATTTGGCATGCACAGACCTTGCTACACTTCCTTCCCCTACAAGCATCTCTCTAGGGCTGCTGTTGTCTGTCTGGTCTGTGGCTCTCCCAGGAATAAGCCCTGGGCTTACATGGTAGTGGTTATTCCATGGGAACTGAAGACAGATGCCTCAGTGGCTTATGTTGAATATCTCTGCTTCCTAGTCACTGTCCCTTTCCCAAAGCACACTCACTCATCACCTCTCTCTCTTTCTTGCCACATCTGCCCATCTTTAAAGACTCATTTGAAGCCCTGTACCTTCATTGGGCCCACTAGCCCTGACCATTCTGGCCTCCTTTGGTTCTTTTTCAGAGCACTTTTTGAAGCCATGTACAATTACTTATTCCTCCTCTGAACTCTAAGCTTTTTCTCACTGGTTGTTTGTTAATTAACTTTTAAATGTATTCTGCTGTTTATGTGTTGTCTGGTATCACTGACAGTTTCATGAGTCAGCGTCCTGTCTCCCTAGTCAGACTGTAAAGTAGCAGGCATCATCTTTCTGCAAATGCCTTGCCCAATGTTCTGCTCATTGCTGCCAGAGTTATCTTTAAAAGGTCAGATGTGACCACTCAAGCCTTTGCTGAAACTCTTTAATGGGTCACTTTTGCCCTCAAGTGCTTACAAGGCTCCATGGCCAGGCCACTGCCAACCCCTTCCACCTCATCTTCCCCAGCACTGACACTCCAGCTGCATACTCTTCTCTCTGCCTGGAATGCACTGCTCTTGACTTCTCACCTGTATGATTCCAGTGTCTTGTGAACATCCTGGAAAGACTTCCTGTCCCTCATAAGAGTGGGCTATGTGCCCCTTGCTATATTTCCACTGCATTCTATATTTGCCTATTATGGCCCCATTAGATGACTTAGGGGCAGGGACATTGTCTGGGTTAACAGATTGTTTTTCCAGTGCCTAGCACAGTGCTTAGCCCAGAGACCAACCAATAAATATTTGTTCCAAAAAACTAGTGACTGGTAGGTGGACAATTAATGATTGTTAAAGGAATTAAGTATAAGGTGGCTCCTTAATTTAGGGTGGTGGGGGATTCTTTAGGGGACTTTTTTGAAACCATTGATTTTGCCCTAAAAGAACAGAAGGGAGCATCTTCTCTTCCATGAGTCTCTCCTCTACAAATGGCTGGGTAGAGGACACCAGGGACAATAGATTTCCTGCTTTGTAAGATTGTAGAGCCACATGATGAGAGGAATTTGCAAGAACATGTTGTTCATGTGCTGCATTTTTTAGATGGGGAAACAGGCCCAAGGAAAGGAAGAGGCTTTTCTCAGACTGTCTACCTGGTTTAGCAGGAGGGACAATGACATTATGGAAGCTTCAGAGAAGGGAAAGAGTTTCTGTCTGTGTAGCTCATTGCCCCGGGCACTGTTCTGCCTGCCTGAGAAGCACCAGAGCTGGGTCTGAGCCCCATGAGTGCCTTTAAGTGCAGTTCCCTGTTTAATTCATTCATTTGTTCATTTAACCAGTACTAAGCACCTACTTCCTTGTCAGGCCTTCTCTGGATCCTGGGGATCTAGCACTGGAAAAAGGCCAAGTCCTTGTGCTCATGGAGCTGACATTCTGATGATAGAGGCAGAAGTAGACACCTTTACCCTTACGTAAATAAATAATATTTCTCTTTCTCTTCCTAGATTTTGCAATTAGGAGGCACTGTATTTAAAAATAATTTAGGCCCAGTACAGTGGCTCCGGCCTATAATCCCAGCACTTTGGGAGGCCAAGGTGGGAGGCTCCCTTGAGACCAGAAGTTCAAGACCAGCCTGCGCAACAAAACAAGACCCCATATCGACAAAAACATTTTAAAAAAATTAGCCGGGTTTGCTGGCATGTGCCTATGGTCCCAGCTATTTTGGAGGCTAAAGTGAGAGGATTGCTTGAGTCTAGAAGTTGGAGGCTGTAGTGGGCTATGATCATACTACTACACTCCAGCCTGGGCAACAGAGCAAGACCCTGTCTCTAAAGATAATAATAATAATTTAAACTCTATACCTAGACATTCAGAACAAAAGAGAGACATTTAGTTAAATTAATGATATCAAAACTATTGCTGTCTTTTCATAATCAAGGCAGTTGCAGCTATCAAAATCTCACAAGTAGCCTCAACATCTGTAACTATTATATATCAATTTTTTTTAAAGGTGGCTGCCTCTGAGTGTAGAGGATTTCCTGTTGCTGGAGGTATTCATTTAATTCAACAAACATGAAGTGCTTACTATAGGTCAAGCCCTATGTCTAACCCTCATTCAAAGATGAATGAGAAATAGCCTCTGTTCTTACCTAACTCACAGTCTTGCAGATACAACAGGGATTCAAATAACAGTTAAATTCAACTCAGCAAACTTTTATTGAGTGCTTACTATCGACCAGACACAGTGCTAAAGGTTATTTTCGACTCTATGATCTTTGGTCACTTATGATTTTTTATTTTCAGGATTGATAGCTGTCACTAATTAGTCCCACATGCAAAATGTCCTCTAATTAGGGAGGAACTGGTGTCTGTCATGTTTATGCTTAATAGGGGAGCATGTCTGTGGAAGTGACAAGCCATTCCTTTTGCATCATAACCACTTGGACTTTGTCTTACATCCTTCCCACCAGCTACAGAGATCAGTTGTGGCATCAGGTGAGAAGCAGTTACAAGTGGAGTACCGCATCAGCAAAAGGTAAGAAGGGACCTTCCTTGGTCATACCTGCTGCCCACCCTTGGGCCTGTAGCATAGCTGACTGCCAGGTCAGCAACAGCCATTCAGGGACTGTCAGCAACAGCCATTCAGGCTGGAGGTGGAGAATTCCTAGGTCACATTTGTAGCTGTACATTCTTTTTAAGAGTAAAAAATTTCAACTTTCCTTTCCCAGGTTGTTAGATCATCTGATGATTTAACTAGAAGGCCATTCGAGAGAGACTTGGAAGAGTTCCTCTGCCCTAAACCAAAAAATAAGTCTATAGTTGTTTTCCCAAACAGGATTGCTTTTCCAGAAAATACAGTCCTGTCCACATTTGTAATTTACAAATTCCATTCCCACCTCCTGACTCATATTCAAAGCTTGACTTGCCAACAATGAGACCAGAAGGAGAAATAGACTCTCTGGCCCTGATGGCTTCTCTGGAGGGGTGGATTCAGCGGTGAGAGCCCAGCTTTATCCCACTCCTCCAGCCCTGCCCACCACCCACTGCAGCCCTTAACTTGCATCCACCAAAGATGTGAGACAGTGACGTCAGCATCCTTGGGGAGAGGCCAGATCTCAGGATGGAAATTAGTTTGTGCTGTCTGGGAAAGGAGGTGAGTGATGAAAGCTGTGATTCGGAATCATTTGGCTTAACTTATTTGGTCTGGTACATTAAGGGCCTTTCATATTAGTAGTTATTCTCTAACCTATGAAGGGTCCATATAACCTCAGCTTCATTGCTTTTTCTAATCTTTCTGATATTGTAGTGTCAGAGAGAAAATTCAGCCTTAGATTAATTGCTTCCAGGAGAGCAGGTGGTATTTTCTTCTCTTTTCAGAACAAGACACTACTTTCTCTTTCTCCACTTGCATTACTCTTCAACTCTTTGACTTTTGGTTCTGTCCTCACAACTTCACTGGAGCTGGTCTCCCAAAGGTCACCAGGGAACTCCTAATTGCCAAATCATTTTCCTGCTCACACACCTTCAGTGACTAACCATTATCCATAAAGTCAAGTCCAGATTCCATATCACAGTGTTTTCAGCTTTCTACGTCATGCCCTGAGCCTGCTTCTCCAGCCGTATCTCCCGTTACTTCTTCCTATCTACTTATGTATAATTTATTGCCACACCTCCATGTCTGTGCTTGTGCTGTTTCTTCAGGCTGGAATACTCCTACATCTTTTCCATCTATTGAAATTTTATGCACCCTTGAAAATTTGGCTTAAATGTCACCATCTTGAGTGCCCCACTAGAATGAACTTCTTCCTCTGTGCTCCTCAGCACTGAAGTCTCTTTCTCAATTTTTCACTGTACCTCACTTTGTTCGTAGTTACATTTGTGTTTGTCCTCTCCCCCATAATCCATGAGATCTTAGAAGGCAATAGCTCTGTCTTGGGGATCTCTGTAAACTTGAGAGCATGTGGCATAGCACTCTGCTTGCACTTTATTTGAAAGAATGAACACATTAACTCATCAAAAACAGAGCAAAGAAATCATCTTTCATATCATGCCAAGGCTCTTCCTTCAGAGCTGCATGGTTTCCCCAGGAGGCCCACTGGCTTTGGGGAGTACTTCCTCATTTCCCAGGGACATAATTCTGATTCCAAAATTGCCACTTTGTCAGAACCTCAACAAGACATTCAGGAAAAGAGATCAAACTCTGCTGTTTGGCCTTTGCCCTATTCTGGTTTGTCTTGCAGTAGAGTGGATATTTTCCTGTGTTTAACAGTACTACTAATGTATAGTTCACAAAGCATCTTTGTAAGCATTGCCTCTCAGAATCTTTCCAAGTCTGTGAAGTAGATATTATTATCATCCCAATTTTATAGACAGCACACTGACCCTTATAAAGTTAATGGTTGGGCCAGTTTTGGTGGCTCATGCCTGTCATCTCACCAGTTCACTTTGTTCTCTACCTCAACAATTGCATAGCATTGAGATACAAAGAGGAATACGACAAAACGCCTGCCTTTAAAATTGCTATGTTGTAGAGACATCTGAACAGAGGGACCTGGGTACAATGGGAAAAGCTTGGGATTTAGAGAAATGTGACCAGTCCCTGATCCCCTGTGATCCTAAGCCAAGTTCTTAACCATTAACCTCTCTCTTTTTCTTTTTTTGAGACAAAGTTTCACTCTTTTTGCCCAGGCTGGATTGCAATGGCACGATCTTGGCTCACTGCAACCTCTACCTCCCAGGTGCAAGCGATTCTCCTGCCTCAGCCTCCCTAGTAGCTGGGATTACAGGCACACACCACCATGCCCAGCTAATTTTTTGTATTTTTAGTAGAGATGGGGTTTCACTGTGTTGGCTAGACTGGTCTTGAACTCCTGACCTCAGGTGATCCACCTGCCTCAGCCTCTGAAAGTGGTGAGATTACAGGTGTGAGCCACCGCACCTGGCGGTTGAGGGATGAGTAGGTAATTAGACATTTATATCTGTCTTCTCTTCTTCTCTTCCTTCCTTCCAGCCTTCCTTCTGGCAATTAACATAATTCATTTGTTTTTTCATTCATTCAGAGACATCATTTAGTCATTTCAGGCATCAGATCATTGATGCTCCAATCTGTGGTATGTTTTAGTGCCTGGCTGAAGGACACCGTTGACCCAATGCTGGTGACCCTCAACCACCGCATTGCTGCCCTCACAGGCCTTGATGTCCGGCCTCCCTATGCAGAGTATCTGCAGGTGGTGAACTATGGCATCGGAGGGCACTATGAGCCTCACTTTGACCACGCTACGGTAATGGTGGAGTCAATGACCAATCCCCTGGGGTAGGGAGCCAGGACATTATTTCTCTGAGGCAGAACTCTTGTAGGCTCTCAGGGAATACTGAGTGAAATTTTAGAACAAAGGTTCTTGTTCCAGAAATATCTGAAAGCCTTAGTTTCAAGCATATTGTTGCTGACTCATTTTCTTGTCTGCCACCATCTACCTTCTAAAATTTGCTGGTGAGGGAAGAATGTGGCATGTCAAGGAGTCATCTGACTGCTTCACTCAGGGACTTCCTAGTGAGGGTTGTCCTTCCTCCAGTCACTCTTCTATCCTTATGATCTCAACTGGCCATCTTTGCTGACAATAGCAAATAATTTTTTTAAGATTTTAGATTCATGGGGTACATATGCTTGTTTTTTATTTATGTATTTATGTATTTTTTTCCTTTATAAGACAGGATCTTGCTTTGTTGCCCAGGCTGCAATGCAATGGCACCATCATCGTTCACTGCAGCCTTGAACTCCTGGGCTAAGCGATCCTCCCATCTCAGCCTCCCAAGTAGCTAGGACTATACCTGGCTAATTTAAAAAAAAAATTTTTTTTTTTGTAGAGACAAGGTCCTGCTATGTTGCCCAAGCTGGTTTTGAACTCCTGGACTCAAGCGATCCTCCCACCTTGGTCTCCCAAAGTGCTGACATTACAGGAGTGAGCCACGGCACCCAGCCATGCTTGTTATGTGGGTATTGCATGTGTAATGGTGGGGACTACACTTCTAGCATACCCATCACCCAAAAATTGAACGTTGTACCTGATACGTAATTTTTCAACTCTCTCACTCCCCTTTCACTCTCCCCAACTTTGGAGTTCCCAGTGTTTATTAACTCCATCTTTATGTCCATGTGTACCCATTGTTTATCTCCCTCTTATCAGTGAGAACATGCAATATCTTATCTTCTGCTTTTTAGTTAGTTCACTTAGGATAATGGCCTCCAGCTCCATCCATGTTGCTGCAAAGGAAATGATTTCGTTATTTTTATGGCTGCATAGTATTCCGTTATGTATATATACCACATTTTCTTTATCAAGTCAACCACTGATGGACATTTAGGTTGGTTCCATGACTTTGCTGTTATGAATAGCGCTGCAATAAATATCTGAGTTCAGGTGTTTTTCCTTTATTATAATACTTTCTTTTCCTTTGGGTAGATACCCAGTAGTAATTTTTGAGGACCTCCCCAAAATTGATCTATAGATTGAACCCCAACTTTATAAAAATTCCAGGAGGTTTATTTTTGTAGAAATTAACAAGCTGATCCTAAATTGTATATGGAAATGCAAAAAACCTAGAGCAACCAAAACAATTTTGAAAAAGAAGAACAAATTGGAGGACACACACCACCTGATCTCAAAACTTAGTATAGAGCTACAGGAATCAAGGCAGTGTGGTACCAGTGTAAGGAGAGACACATAGGTCAATGGAACAGAACAGAGTCCAGAAACAAACCAACACATTTATGATCAATTGGCTTTGACAAAGGTGCCAAGGAAATTCAGTGACGAAGATACAATTTTTTCAATAGATGGTATTGGAACAAATTAAAATCCTTTGCTTTTCAAAAAAAAACACCATTAGAAAAGGAAAAGACACTAGGAAAAAAAAGACACTAGGAAAAGAAACTAGGAAAAAATATTTGCAAATTGTATATTTGGAAAAGAACTTGTATCCAAAATATCTATAGAACTTTTATAACTCAGTAATAAGATAATTCAGTTTCTTATGGACAAAAAATTATTTGAATAGGCGCTTCTCCAAAGAGGATAAATGAATGGCTAAGAAGCATATGGAAAGATGCTCAACATCATTAGAGAAATGCAAATTAAAACCACAATGAGATAGCACTTCACTCTCTTATGATGGCTACAATAAAATAAGATTATACCAAGTGTTGGTGAGAATGTGGAGGAACTGGAGCTCTCATACGCTGCTAGTAGGAATGGAAAATTATACAGATACTTTGGAAAAAAGTTTTATAGTTTCTTAAAAAGTTAAAGGTTCACCTACTTTTGGTCCAGCCATTTCACTCCTATGTATTTTACCCAAAAGAAAAAGAAAATATGTCTCTACAAACACTTGTACACAAAAGTTTACAGTAGCTTTATTTGTAATAACCAAGAATTGGAAACAGGCCAGATGTCTGTCAACAGGTGAATGAATAAACAAATTTTGATATATCTGTACAATGGAATCTATAGAGAGAAAGCAGATAAGTGGGTTGCCTGAGGTTGGAGGTAGGAGCAGGGATTGACGCTGACTGGCATGAGGGAACTTCTCAGCAGATGGAAGTGTTCTATGTTTCAAACCTCAATTACGGGAATTACTGGACAACTGTTTATTTACTAAAACTCATTGAACAGTATGCTTACAAGGGGTGAATTTTATGGTATGAAAATCGTATCTCAAACTATTCCATGACAAAAAAAAGAGTATGTCCCTTCAGCAAGTAATTAGAACTCTGGCCTTATGGTTTGGTATTCCTACAGAATAATTACCTGTAATATTTTACATATTAATTTCTGTATTTCACAGAGAACTAAAAGGTGAAATTAACCCCTCATATACTACTTTCACTACTGACAAGTAGCCATTTGGTTAGCATACAGTTCTTTTATTTAAGTATCTAATAAATTATTTTTAAAAATTGTATTGAGTACCTGCCAGCAAAGACAGGCACATACCTCAGAGCTATATCCCATCCTTGATGCCCCTATTTTACTTCTATGTGTATTAATAGTGGAATCCTTGCTGTCCCACTGGTGCCATCTGCATAAAATAATGATATGTTCTGTTTTCTTCTTAGTCACCAAGCAGCCCCCTCTACAGAATGAAGTCTGGAAACCGAGTTGCAACATTTATGATCTATGTGAGTCTTGCTCTGGGCTTCTTACTTCATGATTATTTATAGCTCTGCTTTATTTTCTAGTTTTCAAAGCAATTTCACGTATTGATTTAATCTGGTACTCAGTGCAAAAAATCTCCAGGAATTTTGCAAATTTCAGACAGCATTTTTGATAGGCACTATAGGAGATGTGAAGAAATACAAGACAAGTTTTCTACCTTCAAAGTGCTGACAGTGTGTAGATCTAAATATGACCTTGGAATGGACAGTGGATTAGGATGGGAAGTGGAGTTCCACTGAAGGACAAGAGATAGAGGGACTTGAACAACGCAGGAGGAAGATATGAGAGTTTGTGTCCTTGAGGTTTCACGGACTAGTCAATGTTGAAAAACAACCCGTAGATGAGGTTGTGGAGCTGTGGGGAGAGAAAGGGAGGAGGAATGAGGCAGCAGATTTATAAGAGGGAAGAACAGAGACACTGAGAGGAATTCAGTTGAGTGCTGCCTGTGATAGTTAGTGAAAATTCTCTTCCTTATCTCTCTGTAAAATCGTCAGTAAAATCTCCATGACACCCCTTTCAAAATAAAACAGTAAACTGTACTTCTCTCCTAACTCCTGGCCTGATCAGGAGTCAGTCCCAGTCTGTATCATCTCACCTATCCCCTTCCCTTCAGATCATGTGGGTTTACTTCCTTCTCTATGGCCAAGCCATAATTCCAGTCACCTGTCACGGGAAGAGATTGTTAGAAGTAATCACTTATTAGAAGAGATATCTTACTGTTAACTGAAGAGACAAACATATTATGTATAAGGGCTCTATATAAAAACCAAAGATGAAGTCCTTGTTTCAGGCTCTTTATATGGCAGTCACCACTGCCATTTCCATGTTCTGAATCACCACATCAGTTCACTTGCATCTACCAAGGGCCAGCGTCCTACCTCCTATAGCTCTTGCTCTGCAGTACAAATAAATGTGCTGGGATCTGACTGCCGTAAGATTAAAGAGCATGAACCTTCTGGCAGATAGTGCTAGGCAAGGTGAGGTAAAACTGGCAGTCTTCTGTGATGTAACTGCTAAAAAATAATTTAGCAATGTGTATCAGAAGTATGAAACTTACGCATATCCTTTTGACCCAGTAATACTAGTGCTAAGACTCTTTCCTATGAAAATAATCCAAAATGCAAAGAAATTTTTTTCATTAAGTTGTTCAGTGCAGTGCTGTTTATAATAGCACACATCTGGATATGACCTAAATTTCCAAAGGTGTAGCATAATGGTATGAGCAGGAACTTTGTAGTCACATGGCACTGGCTCAGCTCAAATCCTGGCCTTTTCACGGAAGAGTCATGTGACCTTTTATAAAGTGCTTAAGCTCTCTGAGACTTGGTTTCTTCATCTGTAAAATATGAAGAATTAATAACAATTGTAACTCCTAGGATTGTTGTGAGGAATAAAAGATAATATATTTGTAAGGATGTAGTGTAATGTCTAGCATATAATCAGTGTTCAATAAATGTCAACCATCACTATGTAAACTATAACTTTTTTTCTGGATGGACATTGATAAGTATTATTATTTTAAAATACTATTCTCTTTTAAAAAAGTTTGCAATTATTATATATTTCTGTGACGACCAGAAAAAAAAAAAGCTTCACATTAAGAAAATATATCCATAATCTTAGAACAGACCAGTGATGAAACTCCTTAGCTTAGGTTCCCTGGAGAGGCGTGGCGTGATCTGGAGAACACGTCAAAGGTGTAATAAGTAGTTCCTATGATGCCCAGCTTTCAAAACAAATCATAATCTAAACTGATTTTCAAGCCACAAGTCATGATCTATTATAGGTTGTGAGATTAATTTAATGGTTCTGATGAGCATTTAAGAGAACTACACTAGCATAGAATAAAATAAAATAGAAAAGATCAGAAGCTATCTCATATAGTAAGAATACTTTATGAAAATTGTATTTCAGGGTGTGTGTGTGTGCGTGTGTGTGTGTGTGTGTCATGGGTCATGATTTAAAATGTATTTTTTCCTAAGGGTCTTAGTCAAAAAAGTTTGAATCTACTAATTGTAGCCCTCAAAAAGGATGTTAGCTAGAAGGGAAAATAAAGGAGGAATACCAAAACAAACACCAATGTTGTTGAATAGGCTCTCAAAGTTCCTAAGTTGGATCATTGTCTTTCAAGTATTTCTCTCAGAGTCAAATAGAAGACCAGGGGAAGGAATCTATGTAGAAATGACATCATATGATGGTAGAGAAGTCGGTGGCTGTTTTAACTCTGGCTTCTTCCTCTGGTCTTGTAGCTGAGCTCAGTGGAAGCTGGAGGAGCCACAGCCTTCATCTATGCCAACTTGAGCGTGCCTGTGGTTAAGGTGAGTGGGGCCCTGGTCCCACAGGATGGGGTTGAGGGAGTACAGTGCTAACCCCCTAACCTTCACGTTGTCTGTGCTTGCAAGCCCATTCCTGGGAGGAGGATCAAAAAGAGGTCTTTCCCGATTCCCGGAATCACAGATGATCCCATAGTCTTCTTTACTACCACACACATCCTTGTCACTTGTACCTCTATTTGTTGTTTTATTTACACTTATATTGCAAGTAGATGATTACGCTTCTATATTCCCTGTCACAGTACAGCTCCTCAAGATAAGAGCTCTGTTTTATTTACTTTAAATCCTCTACAGCATCTAGTTCCTTCGGTCATTAGTTCAGTCCATGTTGAAAGCCAGGGGCACAGAGGGTACAGAGGAAAATTCATAGCCCTTCGATCTAGGAGTTTACAGAGATGTCAGCAGGCATCATGGCAGTGAAATAGGGACTTGGAAAGGCTAGGCGCCGAGAAGAACCAAGTGTAAGAGGTTTGCTTCATGAATGAGTATTTCCTCCAAATTTCAGATCAGTCCAACTCCCTGGCAGCCCTTACCTAATTCAGTAATGAAATGAAAAGAACTACATGAGATCATTCCTGTAAAGCAAGTAGTACAGTGCCTGGCACATCCTAAGCATTTGATAAATCAATGCCAGGTATCTCTGAATGCCCAGGAACTTGGCACCTCTTGCAGGCTTGGGAACATAGAGGCTGGCAACGTATCCTGGAAAGCTCTTCATGACCTGGGTTTTGTCTACTTTGAGGGCCAAGGTTAAAGTAATTTGACTACAGTAAGTAGATAGGGCAAAGAAGCAGTGTATGGGGGAAAAACATACAGGATTTAGCATCAGGACACCTGGGCTTGAGTCCTCACTTGGCTCCTTCTTTTGTTGCATAATTTAAAGGCCTGAGCCTCCAGTTCATTGCTAGGAAAATGGAGATTATGATACTGCCTACTCCCTGAAGGTGTTAGTTATAAGTGGCTAAGGGAGGAAAAGTTTCTGAGTTAATGACGTGCTCAGCTGTATGGAGTATTTTGTTCCACCATGTGGTTTTATTGGGTGTTTTCTCCTCAGTGATCCAATGACAAATGTGCTCATCTTTCTCCCAGCACTCACCAAACTGTCTTGTTCAGGTCTGTTTTATGTCTGTTTCTTGTGAGCTCCTGGAGAGCAGAACTGGATATAATTTGTCTCTGCATCCCCAGGACCCGGGGTGCAGTGGATTCTGTCAGTGACCCATGCATGAATGAGTAAATGGCAGCTTATGCCATTTTGCACCATTTTATGCATGCATTGCTCCCAGACTGCATGGAGAGGTTCTTAATCCTTAGTGTGTGCTTCCCGAGGACTGAGGTTCTGGGCTGACCCTCCCTGGGGGTGGGCCCTCTTGTTTCAGAATGCAGCGCTGTTTTGGTGGAACCTGCACAGGAATGGTGAAGGGGACAGTGACACACTTCATGCTGGCTGTCCTGTCCTGGTGGGAAATAAGTGGGGTAAGTCCTGCCTTTCTGGGCATGAGAAGCGGGTACAGGGTACAGAGTAGAGTGAAACAGGGAATGGGTGGGACCTAGCACAGCCTTCCCATTCCAAATGCTTCATTACAGTGCCACATTATATTGAGAAGATCAGATTATGAATCAGGTGCCCCCAACAGATTGGGAGCCCATAACAGACAGGGGTTCCTGTTACAGGGTAAGTGTCAGTAATGGTTTGTTCACCTGACCAGATAGGCCTTGATTCCTGAGCACTGCCAGAAAGGAATATGGTATCCCATCCCCACTCTACCCCAAGAAAAGATGTGTCAAGCCATTGCCTGTCCCGTTTAGTGCTCCCCATGAGAGGGTGGAAAAACAAAGAAGAGATCAATAAGCAGATTGACGTGTTTATGTCACATATATGTCTAGGAGCACTTAGCTCTGAAGACGAAGAAGTGGAAGGGGGCTCATGAGCTGAGATGGAGGCTGCCAGGCGATGCCACCCTTTTTTCTCTCAGTACTCTGGAATGGCTTCATGGGGGACATGGGCTTTTAAAATGAAGGATGAGTGACCTTAGTTCCCAAATGTTTGAAAATGAGTTTACGGGAGACAGGACGTGCCAGATTTTTTCCAGAGGACAACGTCCTCTTTGCTATTTATCTGCTGGAAGAAACAGCTTGCAGTCCAATAGTGAGGTCAGGACTAGGATGGGCAAGTGAGTTGCCTAGGATGCAGAATTTAAGGTGGCGTTCACATATCCCTGTGAGTGTGCACCAGTTTGCAGCACTGCTGCTGTCCACTCTGCTGAGCCTGCTGTCTCCTTCT
Organism: Cacajao melanocephalus; assembly: GCA_963573385.1. Lineage (NCBI taxonomy): Eukaryota > Metazoa > Chordata > Mammalia > Primates > Pitheciidae > Cacajao > Cacajao melanocephalus. Next base: position 63,314 of record CAUYLG010053852.1, on the reverse strand, counting down.
TCCCCGTTCTCTCCCAGTGGCCAACAAGTGGATACATGAGTATGGACAGGAATTCCGCAGACCATGCAGCTCCAGCCCTGAAGACTGAACTGTTGGCAGAGAGAAGCTGGTGGAGTCCTATGGCTTTCCAGAGAAGCCAGGAGCCAAAAGCTGGGGTAGGAGAGGAGAAAGCAGAGCAGCCTCCTGGAGGAAGGCCTTGTTAGCTTTGCCTGTGCCTTGAAATCAGAGGCAGGGGAGAGGTCGTTACCAGGAACACTGAGAATGTACATTTGATCTGCTCCAGCCATGGGAGTCAGAATAGAATGCACAGTACAAAGGAGGGGGGAGTGGAGGCCTAAGAGGGAAGTTTCTGGAGCTCAGATACTCTCTGTTGGGAACAGGACATCTTGACAGTTTCAGGTTCAATCAGTGGGGCTTTTGCCACTTTGAACCTTAACCACAGGGACCAAGAAGTGGCAATGAGGACACCTGCGGGAGGGGCTAGCCTGACTCCCACAACTTTAAGCCCTTCTCCCCACTACCTTCTGCTGCAGGCCAAGCCGGGAGTGTCCCCCTCCCAGAAGCATATCCCAGACAAGTAGTCCATCATATGATGATTTTTTTAAGTTGAAAGCAACTTTCTTTTCTTTTTCTATGATGGTTTTTTAAAATAGTCATTAAAAATGTTTACAAATCATTTTTCCCAACTGAGAATATTCTTACATTATAATGCCAAGTGAAAAAAAGGCAGAGTACAGTTGGCCCTCCACATCCATGTGTTCCCCATCTGTGGATTCCACCTCAGATTGAAAATATTTGAAAAAAAAAACATGGATAATAACAGAATTTATTCTGTACATGCTCAGCACAGATGCAATAGATGATATTGTACTCCCTAAACAATACAGTATAACATCTTCTTATACAGAATTTACATTGTGGTAGGTATTATAAGTAATCTAGAGGTGATGAAGTATCTGGGAGGACATGTGCAGATTGCAGGTTATATGCAAATACTACACCATTTTATACAAGAGACTTGAACATCTGTAGATTCTGATATTCTCTTGAAGTCCTGGTACCGACTCCCCATGGATGCTGAGGGATGACTGTACACCATTTTATTTATGCTATAATCTCAGTGTAGCTCACCTCCCACTACTGTCCCCAGCTATGTTCCAGACACTGGAATTCTTTCTTGTCCCCATCACCATCATGCCCATCGCCACCACCATTACTCCCACCTCACAGGCCTTGGCATTTGCCATCCCCAAAGTCTTCCCACTGCTGAGCTCATTTCCTCATTCCACTCAATGCAGTGGCTCAATGTTACCTCACAGAGTTTCTGTGACCATGCCACCACTCAGCCACTTTCTTTCATATGAACTGACTTTATTTTCTTCATAAGACTTATCAGGATTGAAAGGATTTTGTTCATTTGTTTAATTTTGGTCAGTTGCCTTCCTTGTAGGGAAAGTGCTTTGTGGCTGTGCTGTACTTCGTAAATGCCTCTATTCCAGCCCTCAGGTCACTGAATGTCAATGTTTATGTATTTGCCAGGCTGCTCCCACTAGGCTCTGGGCTCCTCATTCCTCTTGGTAGCCCCAGCAGAAGGTCTGGTTCAACATAAGTAGGCATTCAGTAGTTCTGCAAAGGCATCCTTTGAGCTGTGCTCTGGAGGACAGGTAGACTTTTTATAAGCAGGGTGTGATGAGAAGTGTTTTCCAGCAGAAGGCCTAGCAGGGGCTAAAGCTGCATGGATGAGTGATTGTGATATTTGGGTACTTGTGCCAAGATAACATTTCAGGCCACTTGGCTCAGGCTCCTCCACAGGGCTGTGAGCATGGTCTTGCTTACAAGGAAACCACACAGTGCAAGGACTGGGTGGTTGGATGCCCGCTGTCTCTGCCCCTTCCCCGCAAGCCCGTAGGACTTCAGCTTCCCAGAGCTCTGTGGCCCCAAGGGAGAGCCTCTGATGTTCTAATACCCAGCTTCCTCAGAGTCTGAAGTGCACCTTGTCACATTCCTAGGATTTCTGTAGAACACACCAGGATTCTGGAAATCCTCTTACTAAATTACTGACACTACTCACAACCTGCCTTCTCCAGTTCCAAGAGGAACAGGCCTGAGACAAGGCAGAAAGTGACGGTCTGCAGGGGAGGCTGTTCTGTTTTCTTCATAGAACCTGGACTTCTCAGAGTTACAGGATGGGTCTGAGCTAATCAGAGCAATGGCAGCATTCTAAGCGCTTCATGCATTAAATATTTAATGCTCATTCCAACCCTATGAGGTCAATACAGTTATCTCCATTTTACAGATAAGGAGGCAGATTTATAGAGTTAAGTCACTTGTTCAGAGTACCACAGACTGGCCCCCAAATCTTGTGCTTTTAACAATGTTTGACATCTTGACCAGGTGACTGAGACTCAGGAAAGTCTGGCTGCAAATTAATAACTGCTTAATGAGTATTCTTCAGGGGCAGGCCCTAGGCTCAGTGGGTGCTGTGGGGATACAGAGGATGCAGCCCTGGAAGCTGGTTCAGTAGAGGGGTAAGACAAAATGCATCCTTAGTTCAGTGTCATGTAAGCACAATATGAAAATCTTGCATGCAGGAAGAGATGAATTACCACTGAATGCTGCCATCAAGAGGGAGGGGAGCCTTGTGATTTAGGGTAGTTGAGAAAGCCTTATTTGTTTATTCAAGTCACATTGACAAGGTGCATACTCAGTGCCAGACCCTTGCTGGCACTAGGGAGGGAAAGGAGAATTAGATGCTGACCCTGCGCATAGAAATGGAGACAGACCGTTTCCATTTCCAATCATCATGAGACCATGTGGCCACGAGTGGAGACATGAACAGATTGCATTAAGAGGCTTCCCCAACCCCTGGAAGTTTCATGGGAAGGGAGGACTTGAGCAAGTCTTGAAGATAAGGGGGTTGCTAGAGGCTGAGGAGAGACCAGGCTGGGCATATACTAGGGGGCATGCTGTAGGGATAGTAACACCTTACTTTTGGCCAGCACATTATTTTCTTTCTCTCTTTCTTTCCTTCTTTTCCCTGCCTTCCTCCTTCCTTCCTTCCTTCCTTCCTTCCTTTCTCTCTTGCTCTCTTGCTCTCTTTCTCTCTTTCCTTCTTTCCTTTCAGAGCCTTGCTCTGTCGTCCAGGCTACAGTACAGTGGCGGAATCTTGGCTCACAGCAGCCTCCACCTTCCAGGTTTAAGCGATTCTCTGCCCCAGCCTCCCAAGTAGCTGGGATTACAGAAGCGTTGCCACCATGCTCGGCTAATTTTTTTTTTTTTTTTTTGTATTTTTTATTAGAGATGAGATTTCACCATGTTGGCCAGGCTGGTCTTGAACTCCTGACCTTGTGATCCACCTGCCTTGGCCTCCCAAAGTGCTGGGATTACAGGCATGAGCCACCACGCCGGCCACCACGTTCATTTTCAAAACACTTTACCACTTCACTTGAACTTCACCTCCCTAGGGAGGAAAGCATAGTAGGTACTGTGGAAAACAAGGTGGGGATGGTTGGTCGTTTCCTGGGGCTTCACAGTAGAGTTGGGGCTGGTCTGTATCCCTCACCAGTGCTCTTTCCACCAGACAGCTTTCAAAGCCATGTCGCTCCTAGAGTAGAAAGACCTAATTCTTATATTTGAACTAATTATTATATTTGCCTAATTCTATATTTGCACTAGTCTCCATGCCCTCTGAATCGGACTATCCTGATAGAAAGTGGTTTGGTGTTGGGCCCCACTTAGTAGATAGATAGATAGCTAATTCCAAGTAGGGTCAACTGTGGCTTAGGGCACTGATTTTTTATAATTTTGTTTCTTTCTTTCTCGAACTCCTAAGCTCAAGTGATCCTCCCACCTCAGCCTCCCAAGTGCTAGGATTACAGGCATTAGTCACTGTACCCAGCCTGTTTCTTTCTTTCTTGCACTGTTCTGTGAGCTGTTTTCCAACAGCCTTGTCCAACCTTGACTTCTGGCACTTTCTTGTATATCACTTGCAAGCCTCATTCCAGATAATATTCTTTACATTAAAGTCTGTTATTACCATTAGTAACCACATCATTTATGATAGGCCAGTCATTGTGCTGAGAAATTAGGTGTATTTGTCTCCTTTAATCCTCAAAATGGAGATGAATACTATTATGCTCATTTTATAGAGAGGGAAACTGAGGCAGAGAAAGTATAACTTGCCTGAAGTTATCCAAGTACAAAATGACAGAGGCAGGATTCAAATCCATGTCAATCTGTCACCAAAGACCTTAACTAGCCCTCTGTTGTCTGCATTCCATGTTATTCTGCTGTCATTGCTGTGCTCCCATTAGCAATAATCTTTTTGAGCCAACTGTTTTAGGGGAAGGGGCGTCTCCAACATTTTCCCAGGTGTTGAAACGGTCTGTCCCTTGTGCCACTGATGCCTAATGGTTAAGAACTCTTGTCAGATGTAGATGTCTGTTGAATTTAGGAACGAGTCAGTTCCACAGATGTGTGATGGTGATCATTTGCTGAGTGACCTGCCCATGCTAGCTACTCCATGAGAATCCAGGAAAAGAAGACAGCCTGCTCACTGCCCTTAAGGCAGAATTGGTCCATGCCCAAATGTAAGCAAGAATTGGATAGAATCAAGTGGGAAGTTGTGTGCTGTTCATCCTAAGGATTGTGGGAGCTTAGAGAGAGGGAGGGGCCTTATGGCCAGAATATGCTGAGGGTGTCCACGTTGGAGCTCCAGGAATACATGGTAAGAGTAAGAATGTGTGCCTGTGAAGTGCAGGGTGCAGCAGCCACCCCACTTTTCCCTTTCACACACAGCAGAGAGAGCTGTCTGGGAGTAGGAAGCAAGAGGGTGTTGATTCTCAGGGAGTCTTATCCAGTAATGCCAACAGCAGCACAAACTACGTTTTTATGGAACCACTGAAAGAGTCTCCTGTTGGGGGCCTTGGCTGCTCAAGCCAAAAGGAGCGAAAGGAGCCTGTGTGTAGGGGCTGGGGTTGGGAGAGAGAGGCATTTACCTGTAGATTGCTGTGTACTCAGTAGAACTATGAAATCAGCTAAGGGCTAGGGGGAGGAAACAAACATTTGCGCCTACTCTTTCCATGGATCACTCTCCTGTATCATATTCACGACAATTATCATCCCTTTTGGCAAAGGAGGAAAGTGTGGTTTAAACAAAAGACGTCACTGAGGTCACACAGCCAGATGCAGAGCCAGGATCTGGAGCTTGGGGGGGTCTCCCCCTTCCCCTAGCTGCATCTGACCTCTTTCTGGACTTTTCTCTCTTCCCCACTGTGGACCCCCAACAATTTTCTCCCCCTTTGGAATCAGAGCCTGCCTCTTTCCCCTCTTCCTCTCTGCCACATCCCTCTTTCATATTCACTTCATTGGTCACAGGACCCCTCCAATCAAGTGCTTGATCTACTCATTCTCTCTACGGTTTGAGTGACAGAGTTTCCCTGTCCTTGCCAGGGGCATGTTTGCATTAGAAATGGGTAGCCTGGTGAAATGAAAGATTATCTCAAAGGAATGAGGTCCTAGGGATGGATTCTAGGTACCAGGATGCCTGGGTGGTAACAGTCTTTTTGGTTAAGGGTTCAAGGGCATAGCTCAGATGCAGCCTCATAGATAATTTCTACCATCTTTAAAGCTCACCACATTTTCAGATGGAGTATAACTATAAAATAATGACCACCACATCTGTTAATCTGCTTATCACCTTATGGGGCTGAAGGGCAGTAGTTAGTTCCCCACCCCAGAAAAGTAAAGCAACTTGCCTATAATTACACAGTATGTCAGTGTCAGCTCAAGACTAGAAGCAAGGTTTCCTGGCTCAGAGACCCACGCTTTTTCCAAAGTGCCATAGGTGCCTCTTGGAACAGATGCACAGTGGGCAAATGATGGTACCAACCCTTGATGGTGTTTTAATGGGCACAGACTGCAGTGTGGCCTGTCATTTATTCATTCAGCTAAGCATTCCTGATGTTGCCTCTGTGCCAGGACCTTTGCTGGGGCTGAGGCTGCTGGGATGACTGATTGAGTCTCTGACCTTGAAGAGCTCCCAGAAAAGAGAAACCACAATGACTATACTAGTGAAATACTAGTGAAAATGCTGACATATATGAAAATAGTTACAACCCCAGTGAAATACTAGTGAAAAGAGGAACATATAAAATGTTATTGATAGTGGCAGGAAGCAGACAAATGCCTAGGCAGATAGGATCGAGTGCCCGGTGAAACCCTACCTTCAAGCCAAAAAAAGTTTAAAGCCTAACTGCAAGTCCCAGGTAAATCCATGGAGCAGATTGAAGAACTTGTTTTCCCATTCAGTGCACTTTGCTCTGATTGCTCCCTACCTTTCACCTATTTTACATATATCTACCCTTTCCTAATTGGTTTTTTACATGTGCCCACCTTTGAGTGATGTCTTTGCTTTAACCTTGTTTACATACTCACAAACCAGTCAGCACATACTCCCCATTCTAAGTCCATAAAAAGCCCCGGCCCCAGGCAGAGAGAGAGAAATCACCTGATTGCAGGGGTGGGGGACCACCTCCCATGTCTACTCTCCACCAAGAGCTGTTCCATCACTCAATAAAATTCTCCTCTGCCCATCCTCACTCTTCAAATTGTCAGCATATCCTCATTCTTCTTGGACAGGGGGCAAGAGCTCAAGAACCCCTGAATCCAGGTACCAGCTGTAGCACCACACAACTACAACCATCTGATCTTTGACAAACCTGACAAAAACAAGCAATGGGGAAAGGATTTCCTATTTAATAAATGGTGTTGGGAAAACTGGCTAGCCATATGCAGAAAGCTGAAACTGAATCCCTTCCTTATACCTTATACAAAAATTAACTCTAGATGGATTAAAGATTGAAACATTAGGCCTAACACCATAAAAACTCTAGAAGAAAACCTAGGCAATACCATTCAGGACATAGGCATGGGCAAGGACTTCATGACTAAAGCACAAAAAGCAACGGCAACAAAAGCAAAATAGACAAATGGGATCTAATTAAACTTAAGAGCTTCTGCACAGCAAAATAAACTATCAATAGAGTGAACCGTCAACCAACAGAATGGGGAAAAATTTTTGCAATCTAACCATCTGACAAAGGGCTAATATCCAGAATCTATGGAGAACTTAAACAAATTTACAAGAAAAAAATAAACAACCCCATCAAAAAGTAGGCAAAGGATATGAACAGACATTTTTCAAAAGAAGATATTTATGCAGCCAACAAACATATGAAAAAAAGCTCATCATCACTGGTCATTAGAGAAATGCAAATCAAAACCACATTGAGATACCACCTCACGAATGGCGATCATTGAAAAATCAGGAGACAGATGCTGGAGAGGATGTGGAGAAAAAGGAACACTTTTACACTGTTGGTGGGAGTATAAATGAGTTCAACCACTGTGGAAGACAGTGTGGCAATTCCTCAAGGATCTAGAACTAGAAATACCATTTGACCCAGCAATCCCATTACTGAGTATATAACCATAGGATTATAAATCATTCTATTATAAAGAAACATGCACATGTATGTTTATTGCTGCACTGTTCACAATAGTAAAGACTTGGAACCAAACCAAATGCTCATCAATGATAGGCTGGATAAAGAAAATGTGGCACATATACACCATGGAATACTATGCAGCCATAAAAAACGATGAGTTCATGTCCTTTGCAGGGACATGGATGAAACTGGAAACCATCATTCTCAGCAAACTGACATAAGAGCAGAAAACCAAACACCGCATGTTCTCACTCATAAGTAGGTGTTGAACAATGAGAACACATGGACACAGGGAGGGGAATATCACACACCAGGCCCTGTTTGGGGTAGGGGGCTAGGGGAGGAATAGCAGGGGATGGGAGGATTGGAGGGGGATAGCATTTGAAGAAATACCTAATGTAGATGACAGGGCAATGGATGCAGCAAACCACCACCATGGCATGTGTAAACCTATGTAACAAACCTGCACATGTACCCCAGAACTTAAAGTATAATAAAAAGAAAAAAGAAAAAAAATGTTAAATCAAAATGTTCTATGCTCCTCACTTGACAAGTGTACCTTCATAATCACCCCAAAGATCAGGTTATATCTGATCATTTTCAGATTCTTCAGAAACGTGTTTTCCTCTGTCCCCACCATACTGTCTCCCCTCCCTATTTTGAATTCCTGTCCCTAGCTTTGCCCCATTCTGTGACAATCCTCTCTCAAGCACATGGGTGGATAACACTGTCCACATATCTAAGCTATGCCCACTGCCCCAGTCGTCACCCCTAGGGTGCCTAGAGATGTGCATCTTGGGAGCCAAGTGGTGGATATACTAGGAGCACAGGTCTCCTCTAGGGGGAAAGAACAAAGGAAATGACCAGACCGGGCCTTGGGAGAGAGCTGGAGGTCACTGGGCAGGGGCCGTGGTCCATGGGCATGTTGTAAAAAGAAAGTGACGTAGACTCTGAATGATTGCATTCCTTAGGCCCAATGAAATTCTCACCTAGTAGGATAAGGCATAGCCACAGGCATGCCAGAGTAGAGCTAGCTAAAGGCAGACCCAGGGCAGAGCCGCCTCTGGTCTGGGCCTTAGGGTGGGGCTATAATGAGCCACTTCTATCTTTGGTGAGTTGACTCTCAGAGGTACGGGGCTGAGTTGGTGGAAGCATCAGACTTTGTCAGCAGGAAATGTTCTTATTACCTCCATTTTCCAGTGGTTAGAGAATGCACTCTGTCCCTTGGTGGACAAGAGTCTCAGGATGACAGTGTATTTTGTCATGCTATAAGAATACCAAGAAAATTTCAGAGGGTTACAAAAAGGAGGATTACTCAAGGATATTCTATATTAGGAAATACTGGTTCAAACAGTTACATGAAAATGACAAGCACAGGCCAGGTGCGGTGGCTCATGTCTGTAATCTATCTCATCACTTTGGGAGGCCAAGGTAGGCACATCACTTGAGATCGGGAGTTTGAGACAAGCCTGCCCAACATGGTGAAACCCTGTCTCTACCAAAAATACAAAAATTAGCTGAGTGTAGTGGCACATGCCTGTAATCCCAGCTACTCAGGAGGCTGAGGTAGGAGAATCACTTGAACCTGGGAGGTGGAGGTTGCAGTGAGCCGAAATTGCGCCACTGCACTCCAGCCTGGGTGACAGAGTGAGACTCCATCTCAAAAAAAAAAAAAATTGAAAGCACAAAATGGACCACAGCACTTTCATGATCTGGTATCGTAGCAGGACAAACTGCAAACAAAGCCACTCAGACACTGGAGTGAGGAAGGAAGGGACCTTTAATCAGCTGTAGAGCCTCAGCAGACTTACGTCTCAAGAACTGAGCTCCCCCAAAAGTAGTTCCTTTCCCTTTTTTATAGGCCTACAACTCTAAAGGAGAAACTGAGGTGAAACTGTGTCATTGCCCATTGGCTGGGCATTTGACCTCACAGTCTTTGGCTTCACTGATTTGCTAGTTCATATTTAGCATGCACAGGAAGGGTCAAGGGGAGAGGCTTACAAGGACTGGATGAAGGTTTAAATCATCAGTTGGCAGAGGCATTTCCAGGAAGGGGTCTGGGTAGTGAAATGTGGAGTACGTGACTCAGTGCTGGGCTCTGGGCAGCAGGGATAACATTCTTTGCAACATTTTCGAGGTTTATAGATAACTTAAACACTAGTTACCCCAGAAGGGAGTTATATTCCTAACCCCTGGGTCTCACTGTGGCCTAGCCAGTGGTATCAGTGAGTGGCCTGACTGCTGATTTTGACCTCTTGGTATTTTATTTCTCTTACTCTCCCTTCTATTAGGAGGGTGCAAGACAAAGAAATGGGGGCCTCCAAGAGCCTCCTCTGTCAGTATTATACTATTTTCCTTAACATTCTAGCTATACCAATGCTGGACAAGAATTGGGAATATCCTGTAGCATGAACACAACCTACTCAGAAATGGGTGAGGCCCAGAGGGTGTGAATAAAAAGGTCACCAGAAAGAAAGATGCACACACACACACACACACACACACACACACACACACACCTGTTATCTCATGCCATAATGCCCGTGTCAGAGCTGGAAGGGTCCTTGAAGTTTTACAGATGGGAAAGGGGCTTGACAAAACTGACAAAGAGAGGAGCAGATCCTTGGCTTTCACCTGAGTCTCTCTTTTCCTAGACTGGGACTCTTTCCATGGTTTCATCACAACCTCATGTTTGATTCCAAAATTCTCTAGACCAGTTAAATGGGGCCTCTGTCTGTTTATAACAAAGGCATGGGGAAGCTGATGATATTTTTCCTAGGAAAAAGTACTCTTTTTTGTTGTTGTTGTTCCCGAACACATTCGCAATCTTTGTTCACAAACCAGCCATTGAAGGACTCCCATTTAGCCCCAGGCAAGGCACTCCGTGTATTTCCAGGGAGCTGCTGCTTCACTGGCAGCACAGTCACAGCTACGGGGCCAGGGGATACATTCGGGGGCAGCCAGCACCAAGATTCTTGTCACCCCAGTTCCTACTTCCACATGGGTTCTCAGAATAATAATGATGATTAGATAGAGATGATGAATAGAGGAAGTTTGATACAGTGAAAGTACTGATAGTGATCAAGACTAGAAAATTATAGTTGCCAGATCACTCTAATTATTGACTCTTCTTGTCTGGCTACTTGGCTGCAGATGGGAGACAGCCAAGAATCACAGGAAGAGGAAGCCTGACCAGGAGGCAATGAGCTGATCCCTGAGGTGACTATGGTTACCATTCTGTGTTTTCCATTCTTTGTGCCCACCCCTCCTCTGCTACTCCTCACTTGGGTCTTCTGCTTTCCCGCTCCTCTCCTTATGTGCTAAGTCTATCGATTCCTCTGCTCAGATCCACAGACATGACATATGGAGGGTCAAAATCTTCCCCATCCAGCTCCATGTTTCTTCCATGTTCCAGGGAGCTTCCAAGCCACTAGGGGTCACTGATTTCTGTAAGTCTCTGGTCCTCCTGAGAGAATGAGGGGCAAATTCAAGCACTGGGCAGATCCAGCAAAGTGCCACACCTTCACCCCTCTCTGCACATCCTGGGTCCGGAGAGCTGAGGGGAGTTGGCAATGGCTAACAAGTTCTATTTCATCCATTCCTTCTGGCAGAGTAGACCTGGAACCTAGGGCCCTTCTCTAGGTCGCCTGAAGCCAAACTATCAAATGGGTGACAGCTAAGATTCTATCAACTTCTCACCCTCTGGTTCTTCTCTATCCCTGGGACAGTTTTACATTCTGCATTTTAGTTTGGGTTTGCAGAATTTCACAAGATTCTTGTTCATTGGGTGATTTCCTTCCTCAGAGCACTTTATTGTGATCATAACATTAAAAGCAGAGAAACAAACCAAGTCTATGTGTTTTTTTTAAGACAGCCCTGAAAGATTTGGAGCCTGCTGTGTCACACTACACGCTGTTTCATCCTCCACCCTCTTCACTCTGATTCTTTTAAGGCCAAACTTTCTCACTGCTGCTACCAATCCTGTGTTAGTGGGAATAAGATGGTTTTTCCTCTGCCTTCCACTCCTATAAAGTGTAAAGGGGCCATTCTGGGCGGTGTTCAGCTAGGAAAGCCTAGCCTCTGCTCTCTATTACTGTCAGAAGATCCTAGAATCACAAGGGCTTGGGTTCAAAACTTGATTATACCTTGCCAGCCATGTGACTTTTTGTGACTTAATTTCTCTGAGCCCAGCCAGCTTCCTCATTTATTAAAAAATATATCTATCTCACAGGAATTTTCTGAAAAGTATATGAGATAAGTATGGAATGCCTGGCACATTTTACAGTCTTCACAGACTTTTGTCTTCCTCAAACTGTCTCTCACTATGGAGGTGATTTTGGCTTGGCCAGCAGGCTGGAGGCCTCCTGGGGAAGCATTGAAAGCAAGAACTTGTAGTCTCCTAAAAGAGCTTTAAATTACTTGCTAGATCAATAAAGAGATATGAATGTCTTCATTTACTCAGTCCTCATAAAATGCACTAAAATAAAGCTAATGACACAAGAAATCCCTTTAAAATTCTCAACAAGGCTTGCTCAGTGTGCTGAGAGGCAACTGTATTATTATAGCTCATGAGATAAAATTTATGTTTCATAAAATGCTAAATATAATGTCATGAACTTTCAGAATTACTCATGAATAGCCACAATCTCAAATATTAACCCATAAATGCCAAACATCAACTTACCTTCAAAGCTCTGGAGAGAGGGACACGTTTTCCAAGAGCGTGAAAAAGGATGAAAGGAAAAGTCTCATTAGTAGAAGACAATATTGTCCAAGCATGGATAAAACCACCAGCAAGTGATTCCTGCAGTAGGGAAGACTCTATGGAGAATGTTAGTCCAGTTTCCATTTTCTCTCCTTGAGTGTTGGAAACACTACACTTGCTCCAGAGAAGAGATCTGAGGTGGTCAGTTTGCTCTCTGTCCCTGATTGCTCTGGGGACTATGCTTCTTTTGGGGGTTATATGTCTAGGGATGCAAACAGTAGTTTAATGAACTTCTTTTTGCAGGAGAAAAGGGGTTATTTCTTTTAAAAGAAAAACAAAGAAAATAACAGCATTAGCAATACTGAGTTCCTGTGGAGAGTTACAGTACAAGAACAGGTTTACAACAGGAACAGCAGGTGATCTTCCTGTAGCCTTTTGTGCTCTGAATTGACTTCTTAGAGGCCATTGTAATAAAACTAGGAAGTTGGCTTAAGAGATCTGGAGGAAGTACTCCAGTTTTCATATTATGCCTATTTCAAATATATCAATATATCAGTCTGCATTTTGCATCTGTGTTAGGCCATTCTTGCATTACTACAACGAAATACCCAACATTGGGTAATTGATAAAGAAAAGAGGCTAAATTGGCTCATGTTTCTGCAGGCTGTACAGGAAGCATGGTGCTAGCATGTGCTCAGCTTCTAGAGAGGACTCAGGAAGCTTCTAACCATGGCAGAAGGATAAGGGGAGCAGGCAGGACACATGGAGAGAGCAGGAGCAACAGAGAGAGAGAGAGAGAGAGAGAGTGAGAGGCTCCACATGCTTTTAAAAAGCTGGATCTTATGAGAACTCACTCACTATCATCAGGACAGCACCAAGCCATGAGGGATCTGCCCCCATGACCTAAATACCTCCCACCAGGTCCCACCTTCAACACTGAAGACTGCATTTCAACATGAGATTTGGGTGTGACAATTATCTAAATCATATTGTTTAGGAGGGCAAGTGAAGAGGTTGGGTTCAGTTTTTGCAATGTTGGCTCAGGTGATCATGAGCCAATATTTGTATGTTTTGCAATGCTGGCTCTGGTGATCATGAGCCAACGTTTACTTATAAGCTACAGTAAGGATATACTCTTTAAGCCTCTTTGCCCCTAGAGTTTACTCAACTCCCAGCATAGTGCCTGACTGGCAGGGTCTCATTATGGTTGATCAGTAAATGGATGTGTAAATATTGTCTAGTGTGGAAGTTGCTCTGGAATCCATCCTTAAAATACAGTATGGAAAGGGGGACACTTAAGGTTGAAGACCTGAGGATGAAAACAAATTCTCCTGAGCAGCCTATGAACCCCAGTGATACCATTGCACACACAGCTTTGCATGTCAGCCAAGCCAGGCAGTCAAGCTATGATCTCTTGCCTTTAACTAAAACCTGGTTCTGTTATTGTTTTCATTCATTCATTTGTTATTCAACAAAATACTTCTTGAGTTTAATAGTATGCCAAGCATGTCCAGGCAGAGTTTAGCACTGAATAAAACAGATAATATCTCTGCCTTTGTGGAATTTATTGTATTAGTGAATGTAATAGTAGAGGCTATAACAGATAAACCCAGAAATCTCAGTGAGCAAGCACAAGAAAAATTAATTTTTTGTTCCTGTCAAGTCAATAAGCAACAAGGGTAGGGGGAAATGTTCAGCTCATTGTATTCATTTAAGCATTTGAATTTATTGAAAACTCTGCTGTCTTCAATTTATGACTTCCAAAGTCACCCTGGTCATTGACATCAGTTGTCAAACAGTAGAAAAGAGAGAATGGGAGCCTTGACATTGTACACATCACTTTTACCCATATTACATTCGTCAATATACAATCATGTAGCTTTAGCCATATATGAGAGAGCTGCAAAATGTAGCCCCTGGCTGTGTAATGACTTCCCAGCAGAAACTCTTTATTAGAGAAGGAGAGCATGAATATTTGGTTGGAAGATTGAGATTCCTGCCACATTTACATTTTATTGGGTGCAGGAAGACAGACAATATACATATAAGTGAGTACGCTACGTAGCATATTAGATAATAATAGGAGAAATAAATCAGGGGAGGGAATTAAGGATGCAAATAGTTGTGGTAATAATTTTCCCCCAGTGGCTATTCACTGGTTTATATTATCTACAGATCACATGTGAGTTGATCCTTGAATAAGTGAAGAGGTAAGGACTTTCTTTCAGAATTGTACAAGAGCAGCTCAGATTGGAAAGAGAAACTTAACTTTGTGTCCAGCTAGCCACCAAACTCACATGGTCATTGTCACACATGACTCTGTGGTGACAGAGTTTATTGGGTGAAAAAAAATTATAAAAAATGTAAGGATGATGCAGACAGATTAAAGTGAGTTTACCTTTGCTTCTGGGCCTTTTCTATTCCCTGGGCCTTTGTGTATTTGCAGTGAAGACCCAGGCTGAAGTATACATGCTTTCAGTTTTGACTCTGTGTCCATTTTTTTTTCTCTGCTAAAAATTCTTTCATTAGAGAAGAAGAGGAAGATGAGTACCAGGAAATAACCAGCAATCACTCCCACCACAACCCTTTCTTTTTCTTTTCTTTATTTCTTTTTTATTTACTTATTTATTGTACTTTAGGTTCTAGGATACGTGTACAGATTATGCAGGATTGTTGCATAGGTACACACATGGCAAGGTGGTTTGCTGCCTCCTTCCCCCCATCACCTATACCTAGCATTTCTCCCCCCATTATCCCTCCTCCCCTGCCCCCAACTGTCCCTCCTGTAGCCCCCCAACAGACCCCAGTGTATGATGCTCCCCTCCCTGTGTCCACCTCTTCTCATTGTTCAACACCCACCTATGAATGAGAATATGCAGTGTTTGATTTTCTGTTCTTGTGTCAATTTGCTGAGAATGATGGTTTCCCGATTCATCCATGTCCCTATAAAGGACCTCTGTCTATTTTTTGATAATCCCATCTTCCTGATTATAAGAGGATTCTCCCAGATGTGTATTTGATTGATTGATTTCCTCAACAGTAATAAAGTAATGTGACCTTTATCTTAAGGAATACTAACTGGTTAACTAACAAAAGTTTAGTTAGAAAGGAACTGATAAAAGAAGTTAAGTGATGCTAAGAATATATGAAATGATGGAAGAAACTTCTGTTTAGTAAAAGGCAGGTACTTAGATATTTGTGAAAACATAGCTTATCCCTTGCATTGTGGACACAATTCAACAAGCATTTTTTCTGATACATCTATAGATTTGGCTCTATACTAGGCAACAGTGAAACACTGGTAAACACAGCTCTGCTCCTAATCTCAGGAACCCACTGTCTAGGCACAAGAGAAAGACACTTTATCAACCAGAAGGCTGGATTTAAGCCAGACTAAGAAGGGCCACAAGTGCTATGCTAACAATCCTGGTTTTACTAGTGAAGAACCATCAAAGAGATACTTTTTCTGCTGGAAATGGGTGACAGTTGTAGAAACTGGCATTTGCTTGCCATGCAACAGTTGGCATGTCAACCTCTCTGACCCTCACTTGCTTTGTCTGAAAAGGGAAAATAATAATAACTTCCTTACTTACCTCACAGGGCTATTATAAGGATAAAATGAAATCAAGTTGTATGAAAGAAATGTTATTCATATGTCAAGAACTATTATTAGGATTAGTTAACTATTTTTTTTTTTTGAGACAGAGTCTCGCTCTGTCGCCAGGCACCAGGCTGGAGTGCAATGGCGTGATCTCGGCTCACTGCAACCTCCGCCTCCTGGGTTCAAGCAATTCTTCTGCCTCAGCCTCCCGAGTAGCTGGGAACACAGGCATATGCCACCATGCCCAGCTAATTTTTGCATTTTTAGTAGAGATGGATTTTCACCATGTTGGCCAGGATGGTCTCGATCTCTTGACCCTGTGATCCACCTGCCTCTGCCTCCCAAAGTTCTGGGATTACAGGAATGAGCCACTGCACCCAGCCTAGGATTAGTTAACTATTATTAGAATGTCTGAGAGAACAAAGGAGTATTGGGTGTTGGGTAGTGATATTGAGAATATGGCAAAAATCTTTCATCCAGAGTGAAGCATATGTAGGAGTGAAACCAGTCTTGGTTAAAAAAAATCTGAACAATGGAATATATTGAAAAATTTTTCTTTCTCTTAAAGTAAACTTTGTTGTAAATAAAGAAAATGAACAAGGGTGCCCTTTGGTTACAGACAAGAATGCACATCTGGTTGAAATGAAAAGGACAGAGCATGGAACCCAGGAGGCAGAGGTTGCCGTGAGCCAAGATTGTGCCACTTCACTCCAGCCTGAGCAACAGAGTGGGACTCTGTCTCAAATAAATAAATACATACATAAATAAATAAATACATAAATGGACAGAGCAGACTGGGGAAGAAGCTGCTGCAGAGGCAGGGTAAAGACCAGCAGTGACTTCTAAAGGGACCTACTAGAGACACAGCCAGGGCACAGAGAGCCAGGGCATGAATTCAAAAGCAGTGAAGACTCCACATCTGTTGGCCCAGCTCTCACCAGGCCTTCAGGGTACACTCCACAGTCTTTCTTCAATAATTTTCCTCCAGGAATTACTTGGCCCTGAGGGAGCTGACTCTTCAAAAAACGAGTTATGACTCTTGGAAGCATTTTTACTTTTCTTATCTCTTGTGATTTCCTGAAAGTGTGGCTTGTAGTGGGAAGAGGCTCGTGTCCAGGAGGCCTCAGGGCTTATCTGGATTTTCTGTGAATCTTAATACTTCACATGCCAATGCAGTGTATATTAAAAGCCAAGACATATCTTAGGAGAAGAAGGTAAGTTAACATAATACAATGTAAGTTACAAACTGGTCTAGTCCCAGCTGGTAAAATTCCATTAATTCAGTCAAAATGTCAGAATTCATCCTAATGTGAAAGAAAAGCATAAACAGTAGATATTCAGTTTGGAAAAAGTTCTAACTTTAGATTTTTTCCCTTCTTTTATACTATTTTGAAAAGTTCCAAAGAGGAGCTTGATGTCAGCAAGATGGTGGAATAAGATTTTCCAACATTCATCCTTTTGCAGAAACATCAATATAAACAAATATCTATGCAAAAAAAAAAAAAAAAAGAAAAAAAAAGAAAAGAAAAAAGCCTTTACAAGAGTTATGAATACCAGGTGAGAGATTATAGCACCTAGGTACAGCACAGAAATAAGAAAAGATGCATTGAAGAGTGTAGGAAGAATAGTTTTACATTATCTCTGTTACCACTTCCCCAACCCTAGGCAGCACAGTGGAGACAGATATCCTTCACTTGGATATCTCTCCAAGATATCCAAGGAGATATCCAGGGAGAGGGAAGTGAGCACTGAACTTTGCCTTGGACCCAACACTGGGTCCACTAGAGGAAAACCCAGTGCCAGGTGGGCCCCCATGGCTCCAGACTCCAAGCTGAGACTTGGAGATTAAACCTCCAAACCCACTCTGGCTCCAGGTGGGACCCCACAGTCTCATGTTCCACCTCAGCACCCTGAGCCAGCCCCTGCATACTCAGGTTCAAGAATTAACCCAGCACCAGGTCAATGCCTACAGAATCAGACTTCAAGCATCAGTGGAAATAGGCTCCAGGCTTGCTCTCACAGACTCAGGCTCCAGGCCTACTACCCGTGGATTCAATCAACATGTCTACCCCAGTGGATCCTGGCTCTAGGCCCACTCATCTGCTGAACTAGGCATCAGGCCAGTCTTTCTGAAGACTGCAACAGAAAGCCACCCTCAGATTTTGCCAGACAGCCTACCCCAAATCTCTGAATGGGCTAATTGGTAAAAAAGACTTTCCCAGACAAAGCCAGTTTGCAAATACTGAATAAGTCACTACTTATTTAAATGCTTAGATGTCAACAGAAGACAGAAAGAAACATGAAAAAGCAAGTTGATAGAACACCACCGAAAGAATAATCTCCCAGTAGAGATTATACAAGGAAATAGAGATATACAAACTACTTGACAAGGATTTCAAAATAATTGTTTTAAGGAAGTTCAGTGAACTTCAAGAAAATTTAAAGAAATTCAAAGAAATCAGGAAAACAATGCACAACCAAAATGGAAAATTTAACAATTATATTGAAATTATATAAAAACACAAGAATTCTAGAGCTGAAAAATACAATGAATGAAATAAAAATGCAGTAGGTAGCATCAAAAACAATATTAATGAAGCAGAAGAAAGAATCTCTGAGCTTGAAGACAGATTATTTGAAAACATACAGCCAAAGGAGAAAAAAATGATAAAAAGCCATTTTTAAAAAGCTTATGGGTCTTATGGGATAACCTCAAAAGTGCAAATTTTGAGACATAAAAGTTCAAGAAGGGGAAGAGAGAGACAATGGGGGTATAAAGCTTATTTAAAGAAATAATAGCAGAAAACTTTACAAATGCAGAGAAGGATATAAATACACAGGTAAAGAAGGTCAAATGTCTCCAGTAAGTTTCAATTAAACAAAACTACACCAAGACACATTATAATCCAACCATTAAAAACCAAAAATTTATTTTTGCTGAAAGTAGCAAAAATAAAGAAGCAAATAACATATCAAATAGTTCCAATAAGGTTAGCAACAGATTTCTCAACAGAGACCATACAGGCCAGGGATAGTGGTATGATTTATTCAGGATGCTGAAGAAAAAACTCTGCCAACCAAAAATATTGTACCTCAAAAGCTGAATTTGTTCAGTCAAATTCAGAACACTCTAATTCTGTAATGGTAGTGTATAAATTGCTTATATATTTAGTATTAAGGTTAAGAGACAAAACTATTAAAAATAATAACTACAATAATTTGTTAAGAGATACACAATATAAAAAGATGTAAATTGCAGCATCCTAAACATAAAATGTGAGGGAGAATGGAGCAAAAGTTTAGGGTTGAGTATGCAATCAAAGTTAGGTTGTTATCAGCTTTAGATGGCCTGATAGTAAGATGCTTCATGTAAGCCTCATGGTAACCATAAGGGAAAAACCTATAGCAGATACACATTAAATTAAAAGTAGTGATCACAGCATAACAGTGGAGAAAATCACTTAATCACAAAGGAAGACAACAAAATAGGATAAAAACAACAAAAAATCTATAAACCACCAGAAAACAATGAAATAGCAGTAATAAGTCTTTACCTAACAATAATTACCTTGAAAGTAAATAGATTAAATTCTTTAATCAAAAGACAGAGTGGCTGAATAGAAAAATATAAATAAAACAAGACCCAACTACATGCTGCATACAAGAGACTCATAGTCTGCAAGTGAAGGGATGGAAAAATAATACATGCAAATAAAAAACCAAAAAAGAGCAGGTTGGCTATACTTACATCAGATAAAATTAACTTTAAGTCAAAAACTGTAAAATGAAGCAAAAAGATTATTATATAGTGAAAAAGGGCTCAATGTATCAAGAGGATATAACAATTGTGAATACATATGCACCCAATATGGAGACACCTAAATATATAAAATGAGTATTAATGAACATAAAAGGAGAGATAGACTGCAATACAGTAATAGTAAGGCACTGTAATATCCCACTTTTAGTAATGGACAGATCATCCAGACAGAAAATCAATATGGAAACATCAGATTTAAATTTACTTTAGACTAACAAAACTAACACACATATACAAACATTTCATTCAGTAGCAGCAGTACACTCATGTGTATGTAGAACATTCTACAGGATGGACCATATGTTAGGCCACAAAACAAGTCTTAACAAATTTAAGATTGAAATCATATCAAGTATCTTTTCCTACCATAGTATTAAATTAGATATCAACAATAAGAGGAATTTCAGAAAGTTTACAAATATGTGAAAATTAAGCAACATTCTCCTGAATAACCAATGGATCAATGATTAAATTAAAATAGAAATTTAAAAATATCTTGGGACAAATGAAAATGAAAACACAACATACTAAAACCTATGAAATGCAGCCAAAGTAGGTTCTAAGAGGGAATTTTATAGTGAGATATGCCTACATCAAAATATAAGAAAGATCTCAATCAACCTGATGTTATACTTTAAGACACTAGAAAAAACAAAAAACTAAACCCAATGTTAGCAGAAGGAAGGAAATAATAAATATCAGAACAGAAATAAATAAAATAGTGACCAGAAAAGCAATAGAAAAAAACCAATTGAGTTCATTTTTTAAAAAGATAAAGAAAATTAAACTTTTAGCCAGACTAAATAAGAAAAAAAGAGAAAAGCCTCATATAAACAAAATCAGATATGAAAGAGGAGACCTTACAAGAGATACCACGCAAATGCCTATCATATAAAACTACTATAAATAATTGTACACCAACAAATTGGATAACTTAGAAGAAGTGGATAAATTCCTAGGGATATGTAATGAAGCAATACTCAATCATGAAGAAGTAGAAAATCTTAACAGATCAATAATGAGTAAGGACATTCAATTAGTAATAAAAAAAACTTCCATAAAAAACAAAAGCTCAGGACCTGATGCCTTTATTGCTGAATTCTACCAAACATTTAAATAAGATCTAATAACAGTGCCTTTCCATTTTTCCAAAAAATTTAGAAACAATAATTTCTAAAACTTTTATGAGGCCAGCATTACCCCAATACCAAAACCAGATAAGGACACTATAAGAAAAAAAAGTTACAGGCCAACATCTATGATGAACATTGATGCAAAAATAACAAAATACTGTGAAACAGAATTCAACAGCACAGTAAAAGGATCATTCATCATGATCAAGTGGTATTTATCCTTGAAATAAAAGGATGGTTCAATATACACGAACCTATAAATGTGATACATTGTATTAACAGAATGAAGGATGAAAACCATATGATCATTTCAACAGTTGTGGAAAAAGCATTTGACACAATTTAACATCTTTTCATGATAAAAACTTGTAATAAGTTAGATATAGAATATATGTACCTCAACACAATAAAGGTCATATATGACAAACCAACAGCTAATATTATATTTGATGGTGAAAGTTGAGAGCCTTTTTTCTAAGATCAGGAAGAAGACAAAGATGCTCACTCTTGCCACTCCTAATCAAGATAGTACTTGAAGTCCTAGCCAGAGCAATTGGTCAAGAAAAAGAAATAAAAGGCATCCAAATTGAAAAGGAATTGAAATGTCCAAATTGAAATGTCCCTCTTCACACATGACACAATATTATGTACACAAAACACTAAAAATTTCATGAAAAAACCATCAAAACCCATACATTAATCTAATAAAGTTGCAGGATACAAAATCACCATACAAAAATCAGTAGCATTTCCATATACTAGCAATGAACTCTCTAAAAAGAAATCAGGAAAATAATTTTGTTTAAAATAGCTACCATAAAACCTAAGGAGTAAATTTAAAGACACTTAATGAAAACTATAATACATTGATAAAAAAAAATCCCACATTCATGAATTGGAAGAATTAATATTGTTAAAATGTTCATATCACCCAAAGTGATCTATAGGTTTAATTCAATCCCTATCAACATTTCCATAATATTTTTCATAGAAATAGAAACAATAATTCTAAAGTTTGTGTGGAATCACAAAAGACCCTAGACAAAGCAATCTTGAGCAAACAAACAAGCAAAACAAAGCTGAAAGCATCACACTACGTGACTTGAAAATATACTATGAAGTCATCATAGTACTCAAAACAGCATGATACCAGCATAAAAAGACACATAGCTCAATTGAACAGAAAAGAACCCCGAAATAAATCTACACATTTATGATAAGTTGATTTTTACAAACGTACTAAGAACACACAATAAGAAAAGGACGGTTTCTTCAATAAATGACATTGGAAAAACTGGATATTCACATGCAGAAGAATAAAATTGGACCCTTTTTCACACTATATACAAAAATCAACTCAAAATGGATTAAAGGTTTAAACATAAGACTAGATAAAATGGTTAAAAGAAACATAAAGGAAAAGTGCAATGACGTTGATTTGGGCAATAATTTTTTGATATGGACCCCAAGCCACAGTGGAATTCATCCATGGAATGCAAGGATGGTTCAACATACACAAATCTATAAATATGATATATTCTATTAACAGAATGAGGAATGAAAACCATATGATCATGTCAACACAAAGTGTTGGCAAAGATGTGGAGACAACAAAAGCAAAAACAGATACGATTACATTAAACTAACAGGTCTCTGCACAGCAAAGGAAACAATCAACAGAATGAAGAGATAACTTATGGAATAAGAGAAAATATTTGCAAACCATATATCTAAAATGCAATTTAAAAGCACAATGAGATATCACCTCACGCCTGCTGGAATGGCTATTACCAAAAAGATGAATGATAACAAGTTTTGGCAAGGATGTAGGAACCTTGCAAGCTGCTGGTGGGAATGTAAATTAGTACAGCCATTATGGAAAACAGTATGAAGAATCCTCGAAAACATTAAAAATAGAGCTACCATAGGATTCAGCAGTCCTACTACAAGTTATACATCCAAAGGAAATGAAATCAGTATGTCAAAGAGATAGCTGCATTTCCATGTTCACTGTAGCATTAGTCACAATAGCTAAAATAGAGAATTAACTTAAGTGTTCATCAACAAATAAATGGATAAAGAAAATGTGACATATACACATAATGAATACTATTCATCCCTATAAAAGAAGAAAATCCAGTTATTTGCCACAACATGGATGTTCCTGGAGGACAATATTTATATGAAAAAAGTCACATACGGAAAGACAAATACTCAATGATCTCACTTACATGTGAAATCTGAAAAGGTGGAATTCATAAAAGTAGAGAGCAGAATGGTGGTTGCCAGGGGCTGGGAGAAGGAGGGTATTGGGGAGATTTTTGTCAATTAATACAAAATTTCAGTAAAACAGAAAGAATAAATTCAAGAGATCTATTGTACAACATGGTCACTGTAATTTAATAATGATGTATATTTTGAAAATCTCTAAGACAATCTGAGTGTACTTACCACAAGAAATGATAAATATGTGAGATAATGTGTATGTTATTTGACTCAATGGAGCTATTTAACAACGTATATACTTCAAAACATCATATTATACATGACAAATATGTATAATTTTAATTTATTAATTAAAGAAATCAAAATCAAATCACAGAGAAACAAAATGGTGGCAAATACTTTGCTAAATAATAAGTAATCATACTAATTCAAAGTTTTTGTCAAATTTCAGTATTTGGGATTCCAGGTGGTTATTACAGAGCTGAAAATTCTGCATGATAACACAAACGCTTATTAAAAATGTATTTCACTTTTATCTTTCAATGCTCCATAGTAATTGAGAGGAATTTCACTGCTAGATAAGAGAAGGGGTTGAAGATTTGCGGAGTGGGGAGAAGCACACCAACATTAGTTTCTCCTATAGACAACACATTTAACCTATGTTTTATTTCATTCTCATAAGAGTTGGTTGTTACAAAGGTTGTAGGGGAGGTATCCTACTCAGGGAAGGCTGGCTGAGTGGTGGAACTAACATTCAAGCCAGTCTATGGACTCCAAAACCTGAGCTCTTCCCTAAGCCCTTCCCTTTTCCCTTTAGCTTTTCCTGGGATATTGGCTGGGGACTGCCTTGGAGGAAGGGGAGGGCTTGTTAAACTGGGTAGATTAGTGCATAGAGGAAAAGCCTCTCAATCAAAGAGGTGTGAGGGTTTGAAAGAGTTGACTAATTACAAAACATGCCCCAGACTCAGCCCCTATCTCTCTCCCCAAGTCCTTCCTTCTTTCTTTTAGGGCAGAATTTCCCCAGCTTGGCTCTATTGACATTTTAGGAAGACTAATTCATTGTTGTTCATTTTATTTGGGGTGGGGTGGGATTCTCTTGTGGTTTGTAGGATGTTTAGTGGTATTACTGGCCTCCATCCATTAAATGTCAGTAGCATCCCTCTTCAATTGTCACAAAATATATCCCCAGACATTGCCAAATGGCTTCTGGGGTAGGGAATCTCCCAGGTTTAGCAACCAGCTTTGTTTTTATGTTTTTGAGATGGTGTTTCAAAACTCTGTCGTCCAGGCTGGAGCTGGATGAAATTTGCTCAGCTCACTGCAAATTTCCACCTCCTGGGTTTAAGCAATTTTTCTGCCTCAGCCTCCAGAGTAGCTGGGATTACAGGCGGGCCACTGCTCCTGGCTAATTTTTGTATTTTTAGTAGAGATGGAGTTTCACCATGTTGGCCAGGCTGGTCATGAACTCCTGACCTCAGGTGATCCGTCCACCTTGGCCTCCCAAAGTGCCGGGATTACAGACATGAGCCACGGCACCCTGCCAACAACCAGTTTTATAGTGACCAGTCATCTCAGTTTGCCTTGGATTGAAGGATTTGCTAGAATCTCTGAGGCATTTGTCAGGGATTCCAGGCTAAAACTAGGATAGTCCAGGGCAAACTGGGATATTTGGTCAACCAGCAAGTAAAGGTTTTATCTCCTGCTTAAATTAAGGCTGCGGTGGGAGGAGGCATTGTGTTGATTGCGTGGTTAACCTGGCAGTCTTCAGTTTCTCTAAGCTGTTACTGTACCAAGTACATCTGCCTAATACTCCTTTCTTCCCCCTCAGGTAGCCTGCTAGGGTTGTAGGGGAGGTGCCCTACTTAAGGAAGGCTGGCTGAGTGACTGTATGGGTCATTATAGGACAGAAGAAGACAACAGTGAATGCTGGCCTCTGTGTGTGTGTATGTGTGTGGGGGTGGGTGTATGTTGAACTTGGGAGGGTGCTGGACTGCAGAGAGCCTATTAGTGCTGCCCCAGTGGACATGCACATCTGTGTTTATACTGGGAGTTAATGAATATTGGATGAAGAAAGGTTTTCAGCTATGTGTTACTGTAGCCTCTGACTATGTAGTAGAAGCATTTTAATTTCTTTGGTGTTTCGAAATACTTTTATGAGTTACTCTGACAACTTGTCAAGGAGAGAGAAACAAAAGACAAACCTCAAAAATAGTTTGCTATTAGGATTATATTTGTTGAGTTGCTGAAGAAGTCTTTTTAACAGTAATAAATATTTTGTTTGGTTCTTTGCAAATTTACAAGGCACTTTCAAAATGTCATTTGTTCCTCAGCCTCTTATTCTTGGTGTCCTTCTATGATCCTGTACAGGATGAAAACAACTGAGTTCTGAAGGTAATAAGCAACATGCTGACGTCAAATACCAGGATTTGAATCAGGTTCCCTGGGTTCCATGTCTTGTCACCTCTCTACTCCACCAGGCTGTGAAAGAATGACTCTTGCATTCATGCACTCAGTTTGTGTTGCTGGAAACCTGAGTGGTGAAATGACAAGTGTAGACACAGAGGGTGTGAATCAGCTCTGTTAGCAGTGACTCTGACAATAGTCCTTCCCCTCCTCTGTCTTCCCCTTCTCTGTCTTGCTGCAAGTGGGAGGATAAAGCAGTTTCCATAAGAGCAATGTCCAAGACCCACAGTCACCTGGTGGCAAGACAACGACCCTACTGATACCTGGATGTATTTTCCTGTGCTCTTTGACACAGGTGT
Organism: Cacajao melanocephalus; assembly: GCA_963573385.1. Classification (NCBI taxonomy): domain Eukaryota; kingdom Metazoa; phylum Chordata; class Mammalia; order Primates; family Pitheciidae; genus Cacajao; species Cacajao melanocephalus. The sequence goes on along the minus strand of CAUYLG010053852.1, from coordinate 37,559 downwards.
GGAGATTATAATTTGCTGTGTCTGATTGTTTGTGCTTTCCTTTATTACGTAAACCAGTGGCTTTTGCCAAGAACTCTTCGTGCCCTGAAGCCCCAAGCTGGTTCCCTCCCATTGGACCTCATTTTATTTTACTGGAAGGCGTATCTTTCAGGTTGCAGAGCAGTGATAATTACCTGCCAGTGTGTTTTAGGAGTGAGATACCTGGAGTTCAGGGACCCCAGCCTGCGACAATGACAGTGGACGAGTTGGTTTTCTTTGTGAATGGCAGAAAGGTAAGCAGGAGCTGATCTTTGGTTTGGTGTCCCTGCTCCCTGGTAGGGGACATGTGTCTTCTGAAACAGCCATATCTGGTTCTCTCTCTTTCCTGTCCCCTTTTACTTGTTCTCCTGTATTTTTCTCTCTCCCTTCAAGGGTGTTGCTGCATTTCGGTAACAGTGGGGAAGAAGACCTTCTCAGGACCAGAGCATAGACAAGATACTCAGAGGGCAAAGGAATAAGGGAGACAGAGGCAAGAAGAGAGGCATCTGTGAGCTAGCTGCCAATTCTCTGCAGTAGTGGAGACTGGCACAGAATGAGAAAGGGGGGTTGAGTTCTAGGTGAGACTTGAGGTCATCATCACACTTTGATTTCTGTGTTTAATCAAATACATCCTAATATTTATGTTGCTCTCTTTACAGAAAGAAGGAACAGGAATGTGTTTTCTTGCTAATATCAGGATATAAGATGTACGCAGCCTTTGAATCGAATACATTATATGTGTGTGTGTGTGCGTGTGTGTGTATATATATATGTATATGTGTAGCAGGCAGTCCTGATTCACTGTATGGGGACGTATACTGACACCTTGTGGCAAGCCACAATTTTTTTTTCATAAAGGGCATCTCACGCATTCCCCCACTCCCCACCCCCACACGCTTAGTTCTACATGTAAGTTGCAAATCTCTTACCTACTTGAATTTACTTTATTGGTGCGCAGGGATTTAGAGAAGGTGACACGGGTACCAGCCCTTGGACAAGAGTGAGAATCTTTGTAAATTTTAATGTGGTGCAGGGTGCAGGGAGAGAGGGAGCAAGCAGATTACATGGTCTCCAGCCTCCATTTGCCCTCCTACAACTGAGATGCTCACACCTGTTCTCCCCACTTGGGAATGAAAAGGATGGTGAAGGAGTAAACCAGAGTGAATTCTGGCCTCTGTGTGTGTGTATGGGGTTGGGGGGTATGTTTGCCGAGCACATTGTAACTGGCTGGGTGGACAGTGTGTGATGAATGTGCCCAGTGTGCCTCCAAAGAAGGGCAATTTTATTTGTCTTGCTATATTGGCACTTTTGCATTGAATTGAGAAACTTTTGATGTAATTTTGAATGACTTTTGGTGTAATTTTCAAGAACAACAACATGCTTCACAGGACTCCCAGATCTGAAATTTCCAGGATGTGTTTCAGTGACTGTAAAATAAATTTCATGAGCTGTTTCAACATCGGAGCTCCAAAGATTGATGGGTTCTGCTTGAGTGGTGCCATTGGGAGGTGCTGGGGAATGAGGTCAGCCACATTCTTCTGGGTTCAGAGTTGCCTCTCTGAGCTACATCCTTTACAGAGTCGGAGCCTGGCACCAACCCAAGAAGTATGGCAAAGCTTTCAGGTTGATGGTAGTAAGGTTCTGCATCCAACGTTTTCTACATTGTAGAAACTTAGGAAACCATTGTGCAATTGGCTTTCTAGGAGAGCTACTTACACAAAGACATCTCTGGAATTTTTACATTGGGTAAACAGTTGGATTCAATTACTTCCAAAGTCATATCTTACTCTAAGATTTTATCATTTATTAAACCAAACCATTGGTTCAGGTGTGAAAGTGTAAGTTTCTGCTCTTTAGGGATGGCTTGCTGTTACGCGCTAAATCTAGAAAGAAGCATTTCACGGTAAATCTGGCTTGGTGAAAATTATTTTCCCTTGCATTTTACTTTCACTTTAGGAAAATAGCTTTAAACTTTTAGATGACACCATCACATCAAACCCTATTATTGCTAGAAGCTTCTACTACTGACAGTTTCTGTGATGAATATCCATGTTTGTAATTTATAAAGACGTAGCATCTTCAGAAACTGCAGGAAAGGTGGAGGGGCAAAGCAGAAAGTAATCATGTGAAAGCAATGCTATAAAAACAAGACCAAGCAAGGGAATTCCTGGGCAAGCAATGGCAGCTGTGAGAAAGTTTCTCCCCATTTTTATTCGCAAGATGTTATAGACCTTTTGTTATAGGAATTGTGCAAAGTAGTTATCAAAGAAGCTGTAAGAACTTAGTGACTCATTCTTAAATGTGAGCCTCCTCCTCTCTTTGTTTTGTACCATTGTCGAGGACTCTGTCTTCACTAACTGGGATCCTGCAGAAGGTGTTAGATACAAAAAGTCAAACACTTCTAGGGCCCTCTGTGGTAGTGATCGGCCTTGCTGACTACTGTTTTCACATCTTCTTTGTTCTAGAGTCAGTGTCAAAGGGAAAGAGCTGTCCAGTATTTTATTATTATTGTAATGACAGCCCTTTTGGAAGGCAGCATTCTATCTTTTCTGCGTAGTCACTCTCTGTCTAGCGCAGATTGTGGCACCTGGAGGAATCTGGGAGGATTTGGCAGGTAGGGTGTGACTGAAGGTGTCCAGGAGTGATCCCCACAAGAAGTAAGTGTCGGCTACAGAGAGCTTCACAATGACTTTCACTCACTGACTCATCATTCACTTACTCACTCTCCATATAGTCAACATTTATCAAGCTCCTTCTGAGGTCTCAGACAATGGGACACACACTGGAGGAATGTGATCTTTAAGACCAGGCATTTGCCATTTTGGAGCCTATAGATTAGTTGGAGAGATGAATTATAATTAGACAAAGTGATATATTCTGAAATGTACTTCACAGGAAACTAGAGGCATGAGATGCTCTTCTTGGGTATTCTTAAACCACTTAGCACAGTGCTTGGTATACAGTAGGTGTCCAACTAATGTGGATGGAATAAGTGAATGAATTTTAAAAACTTTGAGAAATTCTGTACTAAGTAAATTACTTCTCTAACTTTTTAAATTGTGTTTAACAATTATTTTATATTTTAAAAAATTACAAGAAGAATACAAAGAAATAATAAATACCCTTTATGTATTTCACCAACTGTTATCATTTTGCCACATTTGCCTTATTATTCTTTCCAACTCTGGACACACACAGATACACATGTATGTATTATAAGTACATAAATAATTTTATGTATTAATGTACATAATTGATATAGATGAATATACAGTATAAGATGTTCTTTCTGAACCATTTAACAGTAAGTTTCAGACTTCATGTTCCTTTACCTCTTGTCCTAAGAATAGATATATTCTAACAACACTGTAGTCCATTTATAGAAATCAAGAAACTTAGCTTTATGCAAATGTACTTCAGTTTTTCCAACACTGGCATTTATAACTCTCCAGCCCCGCCCGGAATCCAGAATTATGCCTTGCAGTTGGTTGTCATGTCTCTTTAGTCTCCCTTAATCTAGAACAGCTCCTCAGCTTTCCTTTGTCTTTCATGACATTGGTGTTTCTGTAAAGAACAGGCCAGTTATTTTTTAGCATGTTCTTCATATCGAGTTGTGTTATGCTTTTTTATAATTAGAGTGAGAGTCTACATTTGGAGGGCAGGTATACCACAGAAGTAATGTGTCTTTCTCAGTGCATTCAGTCATTAGGTTTTTTGGGTTTTTTTAAACATCAATTTTTGGGTCTTTTTTTGTGATGCAAACTTTTATGACTTGGCTAGGTGTTATTCACCAAGTTTCTTTAATGTAAGATAACTTTTCTTTATCTTTATAATTAATACAGACTATGTGAGAAGATACTTTGGGATGATACAAATTCTTGTTCATCAAATTTTCACCCACTAGTTTGAGTATCCATTGATATTCTTTTCAAAATATTTTTTACTTTGGTAAAATATATAAAATTTACCATCTGAATCATTTTTAAGTGTACAGTTCAGTGGTATTACATACATTCATAACAACTTCCTATTCTACCTTCCCCACAGCCCCTGGAAACCATCATTTTTTCTGTGTCTATAAATTTGACTAAAATACCTCATTTAAGTGGAATCATACAGCATGTCTTTTTGTGACCACCTTATTTCATTTAGTGTAATGTTCATCTCTGTTGTAGCATGTGTGAAAAAAATTCTTCCTTTCTGAGGCTGAATAATATTTCACTGTATGGGATGTACCCCATTTTGCTTATTGATTTGTCTGTTGACAGACACTTCGGTTGCCTTCACATTTTGGCTACTGTGAATAGCGTTGCCATGAACTCAGGTGTACAAATATCTGAGACGCTGATTTCTATTATTTTGGGTATAAAGTCAGAAATGGAATTGCTGGATTATATGCTGGTTCTATTTTTACCTTTTTGTGGAACCGTCTTTTTCCCACAGTGACTGTATCATTTGGCATTCCCACCAACAGTGCACAAGTTTCTCCACATCCTTACCAACACTTATTTTCTGTTTGTTTGTTGATCATAGCCATCCTAACAGGTATGAGGTGGAATCTCATTATAATTTTGATTGGTGATGTTCAGCATTTTTTCATTTACTTGTTGGCCATTTGTATACCCTTCTTTGGAGAAATGTCTATTCAAGTCCTTTGCCCATTTTTGAATTGGGTTTTGTAGTTGCTGAGTTTTGAGAGTTCTGTATTACACTTGTTCTCATAGTCATTGATGGCTCATTGCAACATTTACATAAAAAGCAGAAGAAAAGAGAAAGAAGGGGAGATGGAAATCTCCTTAATTTTTAATTTTTGGGGGTACATAGTAGATCTACCTATTTATGGAGTACATGACATACTTTGATGTTGGCATGCAATGTGTAAGAATTACCTGATAGAAAATGTGGTATTCATCTCCTGAAGCATTTATACTTTGTTATAAATGATCCAATTGTACTTTTTAAGTTATTTTAAAATGTGTAATTAAATTATTATTGACTATAGTTACTCTGTTGTGTTATCAAACACTAGGTGTTATTCATTCTTTCTATTTTTTGTACCCTTTGGCCATCCCTACTTTCCTCCTGCCTCCTGCTAGTCTTCCCAGCCTCTGATACCATCCTTCTACTCTGTCTCCATGAGTTCAATTGTTTTGATTTTTAGCTCCCATAAACAAGTGAGAACAGGTGAAGTTTGTCTTTCTGTGCCTTACTTATTTCAGTTAACATGATGACCTCCAGTTCCATTCATCCATGTTGTTGCAAATGACAGGATCTCATTCTTTTTTATGGCTGAATAGCACTCCAGTGTGTATATGTACCACATTTTTTAATCCATTCATCTGTTCATGGACACCTAGGTTGCTTCCAAATGCTGGCTGTTGTGAATAGTGCTGCCAAAAACATAGGAGTGCAGATGTCCCTTTTATATACTGACTTCCTTTCTATTGTGTATATACCCGGCAGTGGGATTGCTGGATCGTGTGGTAACTCTATTCTTCGTTTTTTGGGAAACCTCCATACTGTTCTCCATAGCGGTTGTACTAATTTCTATTGATGATTCTTAACCGGATCAATTATTGTGCTGATTACAAGATGGCCAATCATATTTATTAGACGACATTCTTCTGTTAGGAAGAGCTTTTCTGTATCTTCCATTTGTTTGTTTGTTGACTATCGATTTGGACTCATAGATTTTAATTATATTTAATGTAATATAGCCCATTATGGCTGTTATTTCTTTTGATGCTCGAGTTTTACCAGAGCAATCTGCTTAACTCAACATTTCCTAAACTCACTTGCCTACAAAATGTTTTTTCCTTGGGATACTTATTAGTATCCTGTTGAGAGTGTTCAATGGACTGTACCATGGCAATCCTGCTGCCACATCTTGAGAGTGTCACAGTCATTCTCTATAGCAATCCGCTTGTGGTAGAGATGATATGGAAAGTCTTTACTCAGAAATTGTCTGAGGTCTTTGATAAGTCAAGATACAGTCGGAAGAGGAATGGTAGGGTCAAAGGCATGGGAGTTAGAAGATATAAAATGTATTATCAGTGCAGTAAGATGACCAGCTTGACAGAGAAGTAGAAGGGAGAAAGTCTGAAAATGAAGATTGGGAATATATTGAAAAGGGCCTTGAAAGAGCCTAAGGAACTTGGATGTTACCTTGATTATGTGGGTGGTCATGAAAGGCATTGAGCTAGGAACTGATGTGATGTGATAAAAACAGAACTGCAGTACAGGAGAAACAAACAATGTGGTAGTAAGCTAACAGGCTCTTACTGTCGTCTACGATAAAGGTGATAAAGTTTGTGATTTTGTACATTTATGATTTCTTCTGTGATTTGTAACCAGGATATTGAGGAAGCTGGACTCATGGGGTATAATCATATTAGAAAATTAATTTTATCTACTTTCTTTTAAACGTATTCAAATGGCAAATTCTGGCAGTTTCATGAACTTTTTGTTACTCTTAGTCAATAAAAAAATCTAACAGTTATTTTTAAGTTGCCAAACAGTCTCAATTCAGGATGGCGTGGTGAGAATAGCAAGAAAGCTCTCCTTTAATTGGTACTGTTGTAAGATGGCTTCCGGCTTTCTGAGCCTTTTAGGTTGTTTAGAGATGACCTTTCATTTTTTCTGTGATGGCTTTCAAGGATCTTCAAGGGCCACCACAGGGAATATTGGCATGCATGTCTCGTGACACGAGTGATGCACTTTTCTTAGGCTGCTGTTCTCCATCAGCCTCCAGTTTTGGGAAGTCCACTTCACAGAGTCTCTCTCTACTGAAGGCTCCTTCCTGTATTTTGGGAAATGATTGAAAGACCTCCAAGCCATCTCTTTGTATCTCATGAATGGCCTGCATTACATCCACACCCAACACTTCCGCATTCTTTGCTCTACCAAGCTCTGGGGGTGTGCACCAACCCCAGCATGGCCACCTCTCCAACTTAAGTTTAAAGAGAAGTTTAAACTTGTCATTGTCAGTTATTAATTTCATGTTAAGTCTGTGTCTTCACCTATGCTGCAAAGGTGCCATGTTGGCTTTCTGTGTAGCACAAAGCAAGCCCCCTCACTAAGTTTGAGGTGGGAAGCAGACACTCTTCCCCTTCTTCTTAGGAAGGTGTGGGTAGTATAGTTCCCTCTAAAGAAAACCTTATCATGAATTATTTCCCTTTATTATTCCAATAAACCACACCCTTTTAAGCCTTGGTAATGTGTGAGGAGTACGGAAATGGGTTTTCATAGATTTCCTTTGACTGTTCACAGTGGGAACTGACATTGCACTTTCTGGACCACTCTTTCCACCTTATTGAACCTAGTGATGGATCTTTAGTAAGATTTCTCTTCCATTGCTGACATGTGCTAGTGTTAACTAATACCCATCACATGTAACACTCTGCTCTGAGCACAGGCCAGCAGACTGGCTTTCCACAGTCATATGCAGGGTCTGAGAGTGTATATTCAAAGAGGCAAAGCCAGAGATCCACATGCCATACTCTCTGAGGTCCCCAGAATGCACCGGTGTGACCTAGCAGTTGAAATGAGATGACAGGTTTGATTTGAAGGGGACTTTGCCTTGGTCGACCCAGCATGGAAAGTGCAATGCCTGAGTGTTCTATGGTGGGTCCCAAGCTGAGCACTGAGATACAATTTTAGAATTTGAGGATTTGAGCATATACATAGCCTGGCTGTAGTTTATAGGTTCATTCTGATGGAATTGAGGGTAAAAATACCTCAGTTTTCATGATCTATTTAGCACTTTGTATTAGGCCTTCCATGCAGTGCTATAAATACCCAAAGCTGGATAATTTATAATAAAAGAGATTTAATTGGCTCGCAGTTCTGAAGTCCGTACAAGCATGACAGCAGCATGTGCTCAGCTTCTGGGGAGGCCTCAGGGAGCTTATACTCATGGCGGAAGGCACAGTGGGAGCAGGCATTTGACATGGCCAGAGCAGGAGCAAGAGAGAGAGAAGGGGGCGATACCACACACTTTCAAAGATCTTATGAGAACTAATTCATTACTAAGGGGATAGCACTAAGCCATTCATGAGAAATCTGCCCCCATGATCATATCATCTCCCACTAGGCCCTACCTTGAACACTGGGGATTACAATGAAACATGAGATTTAGAGGGGCAACATCCAAACTATATCACCCATCCCACTAACTCTACAAATTTTTGAGTGAGACACTGAAGGAAGAAATTAATTGCAGAAGGATGACTGAGTCTACCTATGTCATATTTTCCTTTCATTTCTTTTAATAGGTGGTGGAGAAAAATGCAGATCCAGAAACAACCCTTTTGGCCTACCTGAGAAGAAAGTGTATCCTGACTTTACAGTGGGAGTGATGAAGAAGGGGAGCGATGGTGACTGATTCTCTAGACCTCACGTTGTTTCCTAGTGACTGGCGGGGTGGCCATGAGGTGTGGAGGAAAGAGCGCTGGATTAGGACGTGGGACACTTGGATTTTATTTGCAGCTGTAATCTGAAATTCTCAGCTACTGAATGAGAGGATTGTTTGTGATGATCTTGAGGTGTCTCTCAGCTAAGACTCTAGTAATGCCGAGGTTTAATACAGGGCTTGTAGAAAGGCCTTGATTCGCCTTGGTGAGCTTTATGGTCATTCGTCTGTGGTAAGAGGGAGCCTTCCTTAGGTGACATTTGCTTAATACATAAATGGAGTTCCTGGGGAATGTTTCCAGCTCTGTCTAGGTGGAGGGATGCAAGGGAAGGTGTGATTATTGGGAAAAGGATGCTTGAGATAGGAATACCATAGAGGTAGCATTCTCTGTAAAAACAACAGGGAACCATGGAGGGCAGAGGAACTCCCTGGAGGGACCGGGGTGCTGCTCTTCACTCAACGTGGGGAGGGCTTCTGGAAGAGCGCCTATACCGTTAGTTCTGAGTATTGGAAGTATTCTGAGACCCTGGAACTAAAACAATAATAATAATTAGAGTTAACATTTAATGAGCACTTCCTTTATATAGGCAGGATTCAAAGTGATTTGTATAGGTCACCTCAATCTCCGCAGGAATCCCATGGAAGTGTAACACTCCCTTTTCACAGAGGAGGAACTGAAACCTTGATGTGTGATGTAACCTGCTTTTTGCTAGTGTGTTCTGGGCAAATAGTGACAGAACCTGCACTAAAGCCTAGAGCCATGTTCCTAACCTCTGACCTGCACTGGAAACTCTCCAGAGGGCCTGTCGGCAGGCCTATGCTCACCCTGACCTCTGCAACAAAACCCTCCTTCTCCCAGGGGGGTGTCTAGTGGGTCTTTCCAGTGACATATCTGGGGACAGCGAGGATTATTTCAGCACCCACAGAAGTGAGCTGGAGCCCATGGCCTTCACTCTGGTTTGCTCCCCTCCTATCAGACAGTACAGCGGTTGGCTTTGCTGTACTTTGTTCTGGATTTTTTATCTTAAGTGAGTATGTCTGGAGGTTCACAGAAGATAAACCTGGTGGTGTTGAGGAATGAAAGTGTCACTGCATCAGATCAGGTGAATGCATGGAACTCCATTTCCAGTCTATCTACCTGGGAGGTCTGGGAAGAGAAGCTCATTCTCAGGATTATTGAGATCAGTTTTAGCTTTCTAATAATACAACTAATTTTAGCTTTTTAATCATTTCCATTGTAGTTTTGAAGGCCCAGAAGCCTCAGAAATTCCCTATCATAGCAATTGGCTGTGTCACATCTCAAATGAAATGCAAAATTGAAAGTTGGCACATAAATAGATATCCTTGCAGCTTATGGCTATCTGTGCTCAGAGTCAATTTATGGGAGTTTCAGGTCGGGGACGAAACTCCAGTCTTGACTTTGACCCTAGCTTCCAGAAGGATCTCCAGGCTGGAAAAAGACCTTGCTAGACTTTGAACTGCCAGCCACCATTTATCTTCAGGTGCCCCCAGAGTTGTTTAACCTGCCGATAGCTGCATATATCCTGACTAGGACACAGAAAGCCTCCCCAGGTGTGCTGGGAAGGAAGGAGTGTGGTGAAGGGAGCACACCCAATCTGGAGTCAGAAGGCTGTGATGGGGCCCACACCGACAGGGAAACATGAGTTCCTATGTCATCTTGTGTGGCCCACCTTACCTCTTGGATCTCAGTTTTTTGCTTTTTTAAATCTGTGAGGAAGTTTCCTTCCTACCTGCTAACCAAATCATTCTGAAGGTCAAACAGATATCTAGGTACAAGTGCTTTTCAAATGTAAGATGTTATATTATTGTTTTTAAATCTTGTCTTAAAAATGAGAGAAGTGACCAGGTGACAATACCCTCAGTTCCCTCCATCCTCAGTAGTGGTGGGCGGCTTAGAGGCCTGCAGGTCTGAGTGAGAAGCAGCAGTGGAGCCCATGTGACTCAGGGAAAGTGACCTCCACAAAAGCTGTTCTCTAGAACAGCATACTAGTTAGGCACTTTAAAAACTCAAAGTAGCAGATGATCTTTCTGTAAGTATATGTAAGAGTGTGGCCCAGTATTGGTCCCTGACCTAAAAAAAAAAAAAAAAAAATCACTATTTTAATTTCCATTCACATATTTCCTGGGCCAAATATTCAAAAGCCTCTGGTCCAGCCCTAATTTTGATTCTTGGGGATTTATTAGCCTAAAAAGTTCAGAGTGAAAAGCAAGAACTTCGAGGTTACAAAACAGATCAATGTCTTATTCTGGCCCAAGCGGCTTCATAGTGTGCCCAGCTGGGAGTGATGTGACAACTGTGCCATATGCTCCCTCATAGAAGACCTCAACAAGAGAAGGCTCTAGGACTGACCAACCCTAGAACTCATGTCCCAAAAGATGCTACTTGGGTGCTGTCCGTGGGATCTTGATGCCTTTGCTCTTCTGTGCAGTGGATGTGGCTCTGTTCCCTGCCTCCCTGGGGTGCAGTGCAGCCCCTCTGAATAAGGAGGCCTGTGGACCTGCTGTCTTCCTGGGTTGAGGGGCCTGAGCCCATGTGGGAATGAATGGCTCTATCCTCATGGCTCTGCCCAGGCATTTCGTAGCAACCCAGCAGATTCCTCTCCCTGAATTCATTCTCCTTAACTCTTGACCACCCAGTGGGGCTGAGTGGAACCAAGCTCGGCTGTGGAGAGGGAGGCTGCGGGGCTTGCACAGTGATGCTCTCCAAGTATGATCGTCTGCAGAACAAGATCGTGTATCCTTTGCCTGCTGGCTGATTGCCCATTTGAGGGCTGCGATGCAGGACCAGCTTGTGAGGGAGTACATGAGTGTATGTGTGTGCATGTGCACATATGTGTGAGCCCCTGTTTTTAAGGTGAATCTGTGGACAGGAAAATTATAGAATGATCTCTTAGCAAGTATATGCTAGGCTTATAATATTGACCAGGCTCCAAACTGCTGATAAAATGACTTTTCAAAAATCCAGGTTTATTTCACATTCCATAAAATCCTTCAATAGCTCTTCATTGCCCCTAGGACAAAGTCTCTTTGCTTGGTAGTAAAGCCCTGCACAGTATGCCCCAGGTTTCTTCTCCAGTTTTCTTTCTCAGCATGGGACCAGTATGCCACTTAAGCAGAGATCATTGTGAAATACCAATGATACAGGCCCACTAATTGCTTGCTCTTTGTTTAAGCTGTTTCCCAAGTCCTAAAGTTCTCCTAGGATTTCTCCACCCAGCTAACTCTTACTAGCTCTTTAGAATTGGGCAAAAATACCACCACCTCCAGGAAGCCATCCTTGATCTCTCAAGACCGGGTTAGGTGCCCCTTGTCTGTGCTGTTTCCATAGTGCCCTGTGCACAGCCTTCCCAAGGTAAACTAAGGCATGATACAATTTTTACAGTTTATTTGAGAAAACAACAATTCATGAGTCAAGCAGCTCCCAATTAGAAGCAGTTCAGGAACTCCACCAGGGAAATGCAAGCAGGAGGTTTTTGTAGGACAGACACAGGCATAAAGCAAAGAAATTATTTGATTGGTTACAATTATACAGTTGCCTTATTTGGTCTATCCCATTGGAAAGTCCCTAGTTCTATAATTATAAGTTTGTTGACTACTTCTGATTGATTGATCTTAAGGCTTAGTTCTTTTTTTAATAAAGATATTCATAAGAAGTAGCTCAAGTTAAGTTTCTCCTGCAAATCAAGTGGAGTTTAGGTCACTTATGAGGCCTAACTAATTTTGTCTGCTGAGAGATTCTTCAGACCTGGTCTCCATTTTAATTTACTTCAACGAGATTTAAATTGCACCTTTACACGGGCTTCAATTTTCTCGGTTGACTGCAAGCTATTGAAGGGCAGAGCTTTCATCTTATTTATTTTCATTTCCCCAGCCCTCAGCAGAGTGCCTGGCATATGGTTGGCACTCAATAGCTGATGCTGATTGTAAGTGATTGAGTGATGAATAAGAGAAGAATGCAAGGAAGTTCTAGCTAAAGGGTTGGTGTCTCATGTTGTCTGGGGATTTCTTCTCTGTTTCCCCACAGAGGAATGAAAGCAATAGAGATGAGGAAAAGCAGGGAGGCAAAGCGATTGGAGGTTCTGACACTGAGACTAAGAAAGACCCCCGTAGGCAGGAGCATGCTTCAAGGCTGCAGCCTGCCCGAGAAACTTCCTCTTGACTCAGCCCCCAGGGTCAGGCTGAGTAAGAGGCAGCTGAAAGTGACCCTGGCTCCCTTGCTCCAGCTCAAAGGCTAAGGGTGTTCTGATGCCTGATCCCACAGGACTCTGAAGAGGCTGAGCTTTACCTACAAGGAGAGCTTCCTTTGTTCCTTGCCCAGAGTCTTCAGTGGAGAGGTGAGGGCACCAGTTGAAGAGACAAGAACATAAATGAGAGCAGAGAGACATAACATAAAGCCTCACGAAGTCCTCCAGAGCCCACAGTCAGGCCCCTTCTGATGACCTGAGTGGACAAAAAATGGAATGACCTTAATCTGGGGTTCTAGCCACTTTTCTGCCAATGCCTGCCTGGCCCCCATCTGCTCCTTGCACCATGTGGCAGTGACAACTGTGGAAGGAATAGGAAGCACCAAGACAAGGCTGCATCCTGTGCAGGTAACTAGAGGAAAGGGAGCTGTGCTCTGAAGATCAGGCTGTTTCTTCTACAGGGAGGCTCATGCCAAGGCTGCAGACTTGCTTTGGGTTGTTGGGCAGAGGGTCACTGCTTAATCTAAGGAGGCTTTGCACCCTGGCCACCTCCTTATCTCCTCTGGGTACCGTGAGGTGAAAAGAAGAAACACCCAAGCCTGAAGCTCCTTCCTGTGAGCTGGTTGGTTATAACACTGCATGGTCTTAAGGGACCCAGGAGGTCAACTGAATCTGGTGGCTAGCCCAGTCCAGTTGCATCAGAACTTGGAGGAAGAGATGCAGGGGAGCTTCCTCAGTTTGTTCCAGAGTGTGTTTAGCCTTCCCAGATTTGAATTTTAATTCTCTGTGCCCCTTGTTTAAAAGCCCACCTACTCCCTGCAATGGTAATTATGCATCCCTTACCTCCCACCCACAGATAGTACAAATGTGAACTGCTAGGCCTTCACCTTCATTAGAATGGAGGTTAACAAGTGCTAAATAAGATGACAGAGATTTAATGCCTGAGCAAGGCTTTTTCCTTGCTGGTATCAGACCACCTGAAAATGCATTGAAATCAGAAACACTTTTGGAAAGAGTGGGCAGTAATAGTCTGGGGGGTTTGGGGAGAGAATCAGGATGCTCTTAGGCCAAGTGGAAAGAAAGAGGAGTAAAGTCTTGTTGGAAGGAAAGGCCATTGTCCCCAAAGCATTTTGTTTGAGGAAACTTGGGCTCCTTGGGAGATTATAATAGAAGTTACCAGACCTTGATCCAGGTCTTAATTCTCCCTTACTTGAGGAAACATGTCATTCAGGCAATCATGTCTTCCTTGGGCACCTTTCATGACATCATGGAGCCAGATCCTCCTACAGAGTAGCTGATTCTATTCCTTGGAATGGCATCTTGGGCCAGTCATGTGAGGTCAGCTAGGTGTGGGTGGTATTGCTTCCTATCTATAGATTTGTTTCTTAGGAAGAGGGGAAATTACCAAGCTTGTCCAACCTGAAGGAGATGTGAGAGGGTTTTAAGGCTTATTTTCTGTGAAACAAATAGATGAAAGAAAGAATAAATAGTTTAAACACAGGAGTCAGGTATTAGTCCATTCTCACACTATTGATAAAGACATACCCAAGACTGGGTAATTTATAAAAAAAAAAAAGATGTTTAATGGACTCAGTTTCACGTGGCTGGGAAGGCCTCACAATCATGGTAGAAGGTGAAAGTCACATCTTACATGGTGGTAGACAAGAAAGAAATGAGAGCTAAGCAAAAATGGAAACCCATCAGATCTCATGAGACTTATTCACTACCATGAGAACAGGATGAGGGAAACCACCCCCATGATTCAATTATCTCCCACAGGGTCCCTCTCCCAACACATGGGAATTATGGGAGCTACAATTCAAGATGAGATTTGGGTGGGACAAAGTCAAACCATATCAGGTCATATCTGTATAATCAGACTAAAATCCTCCCTGTCCAATGGTGCAGGTTCTTATTCCTAATGCACTTATTTTGGCTACAAATAGGCTGCAGAGTCACTTTCCATTTCTTGTCCATTTGTTTGCTTCACTTGGTTTCTGTGACACTGTGGTTCTGGCTTTTCCTTCTCTCTCCATGCTGGCTCCTTCTCTGCTCAGTCTCTAATCTCTGCAGTGCCCTGAGCCCTGAGCTGGGCTCCTCCCCTTCTTCATCCCTACACTCTCCCTACATGAGTCTGATGTTGTTCACATGCCAATGGCACTTACAACTTCAGCTTTGACCTCTCCTCAGAAGTTGGATTTACTTTTCCAGGTGCCTACTTGACATCTCAATACAGATGTCTAATTTCAAACTTAATAAAACCCTACTCTTCTCCTAATGGCTTCCTTCCCCAGTCTTCTTCCATCTGAGTCAATGGCAAAGCCATCTACCCAATTGCTCAAGACAAAAATCTCGACATCACCTTTGAGTATTTCTCTCATATGTCACACCCAATCCATTCAGAAGCTGCCTTCTGGTTCTGATAGTCACTGTTCTTTGAAAGGACCTTCCTAGTCATAGCTAACATTGGCTGACTGCCTGCTATATGCAGGTACAGTGTTAAGGGTTTTACATGAATTGTCTCAGTTAATCCTCATCACAGCTCTAGAGGTAAGTACGAGGATGATCCTCATCATACAGATGGGGGGAGAACTTGGCCAAGGTCACAGTTGGTGAATGGTGACACTGGGGCTTGACTTTGTGCAGTGACTACTACCCCCCACCTCCGCCACTGTCTCTCAATATGGGCTGGCTCCAGTCAAGTCCTGTGGGGAGCCTGGGAGGGTTCTGCCATCCCAGGTGTCTATGTTATCTGTTCCTTTTAGGAGAGAATTGCCAAAAGCCATGGCTCCCAGTGCGGGTTCTGCACCCCCGGCATCGTCATGAGCATGTACACACTGCTCCGGAATCAGCCCGAGCCCACCATCGAGGAGATTGAGAATGCCTTCCAAGGTACGGGTCTTCAAGCACAGCCTAGGAGGTGGAATGACAAACGAGGCCCTGCAGAGGTCAGGACAAGTGCCAGGGCAAGGAGCATGAGGGACTAGTCTTTGGAGGAAGAACTCACCGCCCTTCCCCCCGCACTGCCGCTGCAATGTGGTGGCTAAGGTCTGCTAGAAAGCCAACCCTCTCTTAGTTGGGAGAACTCCTGGTTGCTGTGGAGACCTCCTAGGGTTTCCTGCCTTTGGGTTCATCTTCCTGAGGTGTCTGTCTGCCTTCCCCCAGTATTGGAGTGGGGTTGGCAGTACGTGGCTGGTGCAGGAAGATGTAATTTGGAAAACTCCACAGGGGCTAGTGATATGACTTCCTTTCCTGTCAGTTTTCACCAGAACAAGAGTCTGCATGGCTAAGACCACCTATGTATCCGTTTCTCTCAATTGAATAGAGAAGCCTCCCTATCTATTTACCATTTCCATCATTTATTCAGTTATTTGAAAGACACAGTCTCTGTTCTCAAAAAGTTCACAGTCTAAAGAAGAAGAGGGTTTATAATGTAGTCCAATAGGCTAACTGGTAAAGCTATGACCAGCCACCGTGGGAGCACTTAGGGAGAGGCACCTGACTCAGTCTGGGCATTCCAGGAAGGCTTCCATTCTAGGAATGACTCCCTGAAATCGTGATAGATGTTCTGAAGTCAGGATAGGAGAAGGTCAAGAGGCCTTCCAGACAGAGGTAACAGAATACAGCCTGGTAAAGAGAGCACCCAACTAGGCTGGAAGCAAAGTCACAAACCCCTCACCCATCCCAGGGGCCTGCACTGACATTTCAACTTTTTCCTTGGCCCACAGGAAATCTGTGCCGCTGTACAGGCTACAGAGCCATCCTCCAGGGCTTCCGGACCTTTGCCAGGGTAAGTGGGGACCCAAGAGCATCAGTGTCTCTGCTCCCAAAACAGCAACACTCAGAAATCACTGTTGGGAGGGAGACCAAGGGCCTCTGGTCTACAAACAAGGATGATAAGATGGCCAGTTAGTAAGTCTTCCCTCTGGGGACATCTGGCATGGGGTAGAGTCTGGTAGAGTCTGCCATTCTTATTCAAGGAAGGGTTCTTTGAATAGCATGGGGCTTTCTCCCAGTAATGATCTGGAGACCTGCTTCCTGGAAGAGGCTCATCACCCAGGAACTAGCTTCCTCCAGTGCCTTTGGGCTTGGCAGCTTTCCTTGGAGACTGGCAGGCTCAGCCCATGGCACAGGTGCTGAATGTAGCATTTAATCACAACCCAGCCTTGCTCAGCACTTGCATCTCTCCTCCTTCCCTCTCCTGGCTGCTTTCTGTGGTTGGCACTCTTTTGGGCTTATGAAACTAGTAATTAGATCTCCAGATAGTTTGTGAACCCTGGCAGTGTTCTTATAGCTCTGAGTGAGAAGCCACAACTGGGTGTGTGGGAATTGATTATATAAACACAGACACACACCTGCCATCTGGCAAGGAAGGCAGAGAGCTGGCACCTCCTTTCTTGGCTTAATCTCCCCCCAGGTTATACCTGACTTCCCAATTGGGTCAAGTTAACACTGACTGCAATCAAACCATCTCATTTCAATTTGATTCTGGATTCTGGGTCCAGGGGAGTTACAGACTCCTATGCTTTTCACTCACCTTTAGGGTTGGCACATCATGCAAAAGAGTGTTGTGTCCATATAATCCAAGAAGGTGTGGGTAGAAATGGAGACAGGACCTTATAAGTATGGAAAACACCACACTCTGATTAATGCTGCTGCTAATGAAGTATTAGCAAGAGTGCTCTTACATGAAAATGACTGAAAGCACAAATTCAGATTCTGCAGACCTGGGTTCAAATTCCATTCTGTTACTTAATTGATGCATGACCTTAGGTAAGTCTGCTTGTTTTTATTAGATTGGTGCAAAAGTAACTGTGGTTTTGCCATTAAAAGTGTGAAAAGAAAAACTGCGATTACTTTTGCACCAACCTAATAAAATGGTGGTCTTATTAGGTGATTACCTTAGAATATCTACCTCACTGTGTTTATAAAAATTAAGTACTTCTTGTAAAGCTTTTAGAACAATGCCTGGCATATTTCAGTCATTCAATAAATGGCAACCTTAAATTATAATGCTGATACGTTTCTTCCATTAGCCACTATATAATCTTTACAAGTTACCCAGTGTTTTCTGAGAACGAAGGATTGTTAATCTTGCCTCTATTTACTTCGTAAGAACCTGCTAAAAGTCATATAATGTAACCAGTCCTCTTAGTTTTTCAAAACAGAAGGATTTTTGAGCACAGCAATTGCCTTACCTCCCTGAAGTTGAAATGGCTCCTTGATTTCATCATGCAGCACTTACCTCCCTCAATTCAGCTACCCAGCAGTGTAGAGCAAAGCAAGGCTGAGAGCTCTGAGCAGCCAAAATGCCTGACACACAAAAGGTGCTCACAAGCTAATGCATGTTGCTCATCAGAGGTCCCTGAGATGTTTCTTCAGAGCCTTTTTACTGTTATTTTACACACAGCTCTAAAAAACTTGGTTATCTAGTTTTCCTGTCCATAGCACACACTAGAAAGCATGTGGAGGGTCAGCTAGAGGTGGGCACACTGCTCACAGCAAGAAGTGACCATGTCTATCTGGCAGCAAGGAAAGAAATGGAAGAGCTATTAAATGGGAACAAGCAAGACTTCCAGTTTCTGGTCTGGCATGTAAGCAGCTTAGGAGTTTTTATTTCATCTAAACAAGAAGGAAAAAGCTGAACAAATTGAAGAATCAACAATTGTCTTCAGATCCATCAGAGGAATGAGGTCAAGGACAACTCATTGTCTGAAAACTTGGAGACAGACACAACATATCAGAGCAGAAACACAAAAGCAGAAACTTCTGCAGAAACCTTTACCAGGGTAGAAGATGTAAATACTAACTGATGAATTGCTGGAGGCATAACAGGGATATAAACTCCAGGGGGAGGCAGGGAGTGCACTGCACTTTTGTGAGTTTTACCTCCAAGAGCTCTACCAGGTCCTCACAGTAAATGTTGGAGAAAAATCCCCTTGTGTTTCTGATAGGGAGTGGGAAAAGGAACCATTTTGAAATATGCCAGAGCATTCTGTTCTTCTTGAGAAGGCCTGCCCTCAGGAGAAATTATTTTACCACAGCCTAAACTTCTGAGGTTATATTAGAGCCTAACCTACCTCGGGAAGGGGAAATATGCAACTTCAGGACCCTCTAGTCTTTCACCTGTGGGAAGGGAAATACACAAACCCAGCCCCCTCCAGCCATCCTGTCCCACCAAATGGAGGAAAAAAAAAAAAAAAAAAAACAACTTGAGAAGTGCTTGTGAAGTTCACAGGCCAGGGACACAAGCTCACCAAAAGACTGAGACTAATCCTAGGACTATAGGATACTTCTCCTTCATGTCTTACCAATCCATTAACTAAAGGCCTATTTATATCAGGTCCTTTTAGGTAGTACATCATGTCCACCTTTCAACCAAAAATTATAAGGCATAGTCGAAGGCAAACACAATTTGAAGAGATTGAACAAACAGGAGAACCAGAATCAAATAGAGCAGGAATATTGGAATTAACAAATGAGGAATTTCATAAAGCTATGGTTAGTATTCTAAGAGCTTTAATGGAAAAATAGATAACATACTAGAACAGATGCATAATGTAAGCAGAGAATGGAAATTCTGAGAAAGAATTTAAAAGAAATGCTAGAGACTGAAAATACTTATAACAAGTTGAAGACTACCTTTGTTGGGCTCATTAATAGACTGAACATGGCTGAGAAAAGAATCCCTGAGCTTGTGGATATGACAATGCAAACTTTCAAAACCAAAAAAAAAAAAACAGAGAAAAGGGAGTGAATAGAAACAAAACAGAAACAAATCAGCACTGTGTGATAACTACAAAAGATGTAACATATATGTAATGGAAATATCAGAAGAAGAAGAAAATGAAAAAGAAGCAATATTTGAAGCAATAATGACTGAGAATTTCCCAAAATTAATGTCAGACTTTAAACCACAGAGTCAGGAAATTCAGAGAATAACAATCAGGATAAATACCAAAAACAAAACCCAACAAAAACTTTCCTTTCTCTCATCCTCGAAAACGTCCTGGGTCAGGGAGACTGTGTGAAGACAGACCTGCAGCATAGCACCTCCTAATAGAGTAGGATGGGTTCCAAACTCCCAAAATTCCCTGAAGATCCCAGCAGTCAAAGATTTGAAGAAGAAGGTAAAGTTTTTAGTTTCTGCAGGCAGAATCACACCTGAGAGGGACAGAGACCAAGGTTTTCAGCATGCAGGAGCTGGCTGAGCCCCAGGCCTGAGAGCTCGTACATGCAGTTAACTTAGCCCCAGGCCAGGTGGGGCTCAAACTTCAAAAAATCAAAGGTAAAGAAAAATGACTTAAAGGAAGCCAGAGGAAAACACCCCTTACCTATAGAAAGGCAAACATAAAATTATATCTGACATTTCCCAGAAACCATGCAAGCAAGAAGCATGGAGTGAAATATTTAACGTATTGAAAGAAAAAAACCAAAGCACCTACAATTCTGTAGCCTCCAAAAGTATCCTCAAAAGCCACTGAGAAATATTTTCTCAGATAAATGAAACTTGAGAAAATTTGTTGCCAGTAGACATATCTTGCAAGAAATGTTAAAAGAAGTCCTTCAAAGGGAAGGAAAATGATGTAGGCCAGAAACTCAGATCTACATAAAGAAAGGAAGAGCATCAGAGAATGAATAAGTAAAGGTAAAATAAAATCTTTTATTTTCCTTACCTTAATTGGTCTAGCAGATAGCAATTTGTTCAAAATATTCATAGCAACAATGTATTTGTTTATGTGTGGATGTGTATATATATGTGCTTGTGTATAAGTAAAATGAGTAACAGCAATGATAAAGAAGACTAAAATGAGAAATACTTTGTTATTATTATTATTAAGATACTATCCCTACCTGTGAAGTGGCATAGTGTTATTTAAAAGTGGACTTGGATTAGTTATAAATGTATTCTGCAAACTCTAGGGCAACTACCAGAAAAAAAAGTTTAAAATGAAGTGTAATTGATATTTTATGAAAAGAGAGGAGATGGAATTGTATACAAAGCTCAGTTAAAACCACAAAAGTCAGAAAATGTGTGAAAGACAAAACTAGGAACAAAGAACAAGGACAACAAATAGAAAACAGTAACAAATATGGTAGATACTAATCCAACTGTGTCAATGATTACCTTAAATGTCAAGGATCTAAATATACCCTTTAAAAGACAGAGATGGTTAGAGTAGATGAAAATAACAAGACTCAACTACATGTTGTCTACAAGAAATCTACTTTAAATGAAAAGACACAAATAGCTTAAAACTAAGTAGATGAATAAAGGTAGATCATGATATACTAATCAAAAGAAAGTGGAAGCAGCATATTAATTTTGGACAGAACAAACTTCAGATCAAGAATAGTTATCAGAGAAAAAGAGGGGCATTAAAAATAATAAAGGAATTAATATTCCAAGAAGACATAACAATCCTTAATGTATATGCACCTAACAACAGAGCTTAAAAATATGTAAGGCAAATCTGATAGAACTGCAGGGACAAACAGATGAATTCATTATTATATGTGAGGAGTTCAACACCCTTCTATCAGAAATGGACAGATGCACTAGGCCAAAAATCAGTAGGGACATATTTGGACTCAATGGCATCATCAATTAATTGGATATAATTGACATTTATAGACTACTTTAGCCAACAACAGCATAAAAGACATTTTTCTCAAGCTCATGTGGAACATTCACCCGGATGGACCACATTCTGTGCTACGAAACACACATTTACAAATTTAAATTGCATGAAGAGAAATCATATAATGTTTGCTTTCAAATGAAAATGAAATTAAACTAGACATCAATAACAGAAAGATAGCTGGAAACCCCCCAAATGCTTGAAGATTAAAAAACACAATTCAAAATAACACAAGGGTCAAAGAGAAAATCTTGAGGGAAATTTTAAAATATTTTGAATTAAATAAAATTGAAAAAACAACTTATCAAAATTTGTAAGATGAAGTGAAAACAATGCTTAGAGGGAAAGTATAGTATTGAATGCATACATTAGAAAGGAAGATTTAAAATCCATAATCCACTGGGGGCAGTGGCTCTTGCTTGTAATTCCAGCACTTTGGGGGGTCATGGCGGGCAGATCACAAGGTCAGGAGTTCGAGACCAGCTTGACCAACATGGTGAAACCCCATCTCTACTAAAAATACAAAAATTAGTCAGGCGGCGTGGCATGCACTTGTAACCCCAGCTACTCAGGAAGCTGAGGGAGGAGACTTGCTTGAACCCGGGAGGAGGAGGTTGCAGTGAGCCCAGAATGTGTTATTGCACTCCAGCCTGAGTGACAGAGTGAGACTCCATCTCAACAAATAAATAAAAATAAAACACTATATAAAATAAAATCAGTAATCTAGGCTCCCACTCTAGAAAACTAGAAAAAAAAAAAGGCAAATTAAATTCAAAGTAAGCTGAAGAAAAATGAAATTTGTAGCAGAAATCAATTTCATTGAAAATAAGCAATCAGTTGAGAAAATCAACATAACTGAAAGTTGGTTCCTCAAAAAGATCAATAAAATTAATAAGCCTCTGGCCAGGCTAACTTAAAAAAAAAAGAGAAGATACAAATTACTAATATCAAAATAAAAGGATCTCAATATAGATCTCATGTACATTAAATGGATAATAAAGGAATATTAAGAACAGCTCTATGCTCACACACTTGATAACCTAGATGACATAAACCAATTCCTTGAAAGTTGTAAGCTACCAAAACTCATACAAAAGAAATAGATAATGTGAATATGCCTATAACTATTGAAGAAATTAAATCAGTAAGTAATAGCTCTTAACACAGAAAGCACCAGGCCCAGATAGATTCACTGGTAAATCCTACCAAACATTTAAAAAAGAGATTATGCCAATTCTCTACAATCTCTTCCAGAAGATAGAATCAGAGATAATACTAAAGTTAATCACTTTCCTACGTAACAGCAATGAATAAGTGGAACTTGAAATTCAAAACACATTATCATTTACATTTTACATTAGTATTTCCCAACAAATGAAATACTTAGGTAAAAATCTAAAAAGTGTATACAAAATTTATGTGAGAAAAACTACAAAACTCTGATGAACAAAATCAAAGAACTAAATAAATGAAGAGACTTCCTTTTTCATGGATAGGAAAACTGAATATGTTAAGATATCAGTTGTTCCCAACTGTAGACTCAATGCAATCCCAATCAAAATCCCAGTAAATTATTTGTGGCCATCAACAAATTAATCCTAAAGTTTATATGGAGAAGAAAAAGACACAGAATAGCCAACTCAATATTGATGGAGAATAGAGAACAAAGTCAGAGGACTGACACTACCCAATGTCAAGATTTACTACAAAGCTGCAGTTATCAAGACAGTGTAGTATTTGTAAAAGAATTGAAAAGAGATCAATGGAACAGAATAGAGAGCCCAGAAATAGACCAACATATATATAGTCAACTGATCTTTCACAAAGAAGAAAAGGTGATACAATAGAGCAAGGATAGTCTTTTTAACAAATGATGCTGCAACAACGGGACATTCACATACAAAAAAAAAAAAAAAAGAATCTAGACACAGACCTTCTCAACATTAACTCAAAATGAATCATAAACCTAAATGTAAAACAGTACAACTTCTAGAAGATAACATGGGAGAAAACCTAGATGACCTTGGAATGATAATGACTTTTTAGATGCAACACCAAAGGCACGATCCATAAAAGAAATAATTATAAGCTGGACCTCATTAAAGTTTAATAACAGAAGAGTGAGGAGACAAGCCATACACTGGGAGAAAAATAATTGCAAAAGACACATCTTATAAAGGACTTATCCAAATATATGAAGAACTTAGATAACTCGGCAATAAGAAAATGAACAACTCAATTATAAAAATGGGTAAAAGACCTGCACAGCTGCCTCACCAAAGAAGTTATGTGGATTGCCAGCAAGCATATAAGTTCGACATCATATGGCATTAGGGAATTGCAAATTAAAAGAACAACGAAACACCACCACACATCATTAGAATGGTCAAGTTCAAAACACTGACAACATCAGATTCTGGTGAGGATGTGGATGGAGCAACAGGAACTCTCATTCATTGCTGGTGAGAATGCAAATCACACAACCACTGTGGAAGACAGTTTGGCAGTTTCTCACAAAACTAAACATGTTTTACCATGCAACTCAGCAATCACACTCTTTGGAATTGACTCAAATAAATTTAAAACTTATTGCCACACAAAAACCTCCGCAGAAATGCTTACAACAGCCTTAGTCATAATTGCCAAAACTTAGTTGCAAACAAGATGTCCTTCAGTAGGTGAGTAGATGAGCTGTAGAACATCCAAACAATGGAATGTTATCCAGTGCCAAAAAGAAAGGAGCTATCAAGCTATGAAAAGACATAGACAAATCTTAATTACTATTACTAAGTAAAAGAAGTCAATTTTTTTTACAATACCTAATGTTTGGTTTATTGTAGTTATTATAATCATTTTTAATAGCACATACATATATCTGTAATAATGGATTTTATTAACTTGATTAAGACATATTATGTAGAAAAATAAACTTCCTATGCTGTATGTATTAAACAATTGTGCTAAAGTAAGTAAAGTTAAAAAGTATATGATTCTTCATAACAAAACTACATATAATCATTTCAAGAACAATCAAAACATATGCTAGTTAATGGAATGCTAAAAAATGTTTGGTATCATCTCTTTCAGAAATGAGGTAATGTTTTGCTTCTTAAAACATAAAAAGGATGGATTTAGAAATAATATAATATATTCTTTTCTATATGGGTAAGTATAGACCAGTAAAAGTGAATCTACGCATTGAGGCAATTCCACGTACATTTTAAAAAATGAAGTTAATTTGATAAGGTCTTCTCTCATCTAGATATTTTAGCTCAAATACCTCAGGAATAAAGTATCACCTGTAAGCACATCACTTATCCCTTTGTCTTTACTAGTATAGTTTTGCTTATTGTTTGTTTTTCTAAATTATACTTTAAGTTCTGGGGTACATGTGTGAACTTGCAGGATTGCTGCATAGGTACACACATGCCATGGTGGTTTGCTGCCTCCATCACCCTGTCACCTACATCAGGCATTTCTCCCAATGTTGTCACTCCCCAACCTCCCCACCCCCTGCTATGGACACAGGGAGGGGAATATCACACACTGGGGTCTGTTGGGGGGTTGGGGGGCTAGGGGAGAAGTGAATCTTAAAAAGCTACATATTGTATGATATGAATTCTATCAAATTCTAGAAAAGACAAAACTATGGAGACAGTAAAAAGATTAGTGTTTGCTAGTAATTAGGGGAAAAAGGGATGAATAGGCAGGGCACAGAAGTTTTTTAGGGCAGTATAAGATACCATGAGTGGACATGTTTCATTACGCATTTGTCAAAACCAGTAGGATGTACAACACCAAGGGTGAATCTTCATGTAAATTATGGACTTCGGGTGATAATGATGTGTCAGTGTGGGTCCACTTTTGAGGATGTTGAAGTGAGAAAGGTTGTTTGTGTGTGTGTTGGGATAGGGGATATTTGGGAATTCTCTACATGTTCCACTCAGTTTTTTTCTGTGAACCTTAAATCACTCTCAGAAATAAAGTTTTTTTTTTTTTAAAGGCACCAGCCCAGAAGTCTTATCCTATTTAGTAAACTAGGAATCTCAGGAGGGTGGGGATGAGAAAATTCAGTCTTATCCAACCTCAATAGATCTTGAGGGCAGTGACGCATGATTGCACATCACAGTAATTTATGTCATTAACGCACCAATGAATTACCAAGAAAATAGATGTAGGTGATAATGAGGCCGCACTTTGTCTGGAAAAGGTACTTCTGTGAAATATGTCCTTCCTCAGAAGGGCCAGGTGAGTGGGATGCAGGACCTTCCACTTCACGTAGGGCCGGGGCATTTCCCTGCATCACTCCTTCTCCAAGAAGAAGGATGAGAGGAGGCACTAAGAAACTTCTCTTTTTTCCTTGCTTTCTGTCTAAATTTAGAGGGGAAGTGGAAGGTGGCTGGCTGCAGGGAGGCTCAGAACGGACGGAGCAGATCTGGCACCCAGTGCTGGAGCCGTGAATGCAGGAAGAGTCTGCACATGGAGCAGCATGCATGTGCAGGTGGTGAGGCGGGTGGAGGGTTTCTCTCCTGATGCCATCGCCTGGCTGCTTACAAATTCTCCAAGATCACACCTCCAGCTTCCCAGCCCTGTGAGCACTTTCTTGGGAAAGACAATGGGTTGTGACACAGCTTCTGGGAAATGCCAGCATGGCATGGTGTCTCCTGTGGCCAACATGCAGAAGGACTGCTCCCAACCTGCTTTTTCAGGAATTGACTACCCCATAAGAGTGCCTGGGGCAGAGCCTGTAAGTTTTCTCTACTTTTTCATCTCAGCACAACTCTAGCACTCTGTCTCCTGAAGCCCTGAGCTGCAGATCAGTCAGCGGAGCACCGTCCTCCGCCACCCTGCAATGCCTCAGTGCTGGGAGGTAGTGATTCCAGACTCTGTGTGTGCTCTGCCGCTGGTATCCTAAGAGGTCCTGAGCAAGTCTTTTCCCAGAGATGCTGGGTGGTGTGACCTGCATACTTCCTCCAGAACAGGCCCACAGTGAGGAGTGAAGAGTATTTACCTTTCTGGGAAGAAGTGCCTAATAAGCAGCAGAGAGGCAATTGGGCACACTGACTGGACACAGCGCTGGGCCCAGCATCCATCTGGGACATCCTCAGCAGAGTCCCACAGAGACCCCAGCCTGGGAGACACTAGCCAAGTCCCCAGAACCTTGCTGATCTGGAAGTCAAGCCTCTTGAGTCTTGAGAGAGCCAATGGGAATATCCCTCATAGAGGCTTCCTGAGGAAGCAGCACTGAAGAAGAGAAATGGGCATAAAGGATAGGTTTTGGTAAAGTAGCGCCTAGTTTTTATGGAGACAAGTTCCTGAAATTCAGTGACCTTGTTCCTCCTATTTGTTTATCCATGAGTCGTTTAATCTATGTTAGCCAAGCAAGAGGGAATGTAGCTGAGGCCTCCAGTCTGCACAACAGGTAGGTAGGATGCCCCTGCTGTTGATGCTGGGACAGGCATCAGAGCTGGAGTGTTCTAGATATTAATAATCTAGATTCCTTAGCTTCTGTGAATATTCTTTGTAAATACCCTTGTGCAGATGTTCATCATCTTTCTAGGATGGTGGATGCTGCGGAGGAGATGGGAACAATCCAAATTGCTGCATGAACCAGAAGAAAGACCACTCGGTAAGTGAGTTCTTCTCCCACTGGAAGCCTGGGGGTAATCTGAGACTTAGAGGAGTTGGTGCACAAGCTTATGTCCCTGGCAGTGGGGACTGGAAAAGGATGCTATGGTGAGTCAGTGATGGCAGACTGTGGGGATGGTGATGGTGCATGTTAGCCTCGGGTCCTTTAACTGAGACCCTCTCATTCCTGCTTCCCTGGATTACCTGCTCTCCTTGCAGCCTTCAGTGGGGCTGGGAATGAGCTTGCTGGAAGGAAAGGCTGAGTTGGTCCTCTCGGGCATTTGAAAGGAGGAGATACTGTACCACCTACTTGTTCTCTTTCCCCATAGGTTAGTCTCTCGCCATCTTTATTCAAACCAGAGGAGTTCACGCCCCTGGATCCCACCCAGGAGCCCATTTTTCCTCCTGAGCTGCTGGTAGGTGATGCCTCAGGGTCAGGTCCAGCAGAGTCTCTACTGCGAGTCCCTGGAAACCTGCTTTATTTTCATACCCACTGGAAACTTGTGTCTTTCCTGTCCTTTAGGTTTCAGCTTAAATTTCCATTTTCTGACACCCCACTAGGCTGAGTCTCTGCTATGTGTGCTCACAGCCCCTGCACTTCTGCTCATGTGTGTCACACTTACTGATTGGAGGTCTGTGTTCCTTGCTGAATGGCAAGCCGCATGAGGATAGGGACTGGCTCTCTGGGCACACTGTAGTGTAGCAGGTGCACTATAACCATTTGTTGACCTCCTGACTATATCTAATATCTAAGCACCCCAAGAAACCTATTCCCTCTATAAGCAATCCATTTATTTAAGAAACGAATAAACAAACTCTCTTCAAAGGGCATGACCTGTGGCTTGCAGCTCTATCTTAAGGACACCCCCTCACACCCACTTTATCACCATCACTCTAATATTTATGGGAACGAAAGAATCAAGCCACTTGGGAGTTTTTTAAGTGCACACTTCTCAGGATGTTGTGCTCATGAAAACTTCCTTGTAGCTTCAATAGACCAGAGAGAATGGCTTTGGAGCCGACCACCAGCAGATCTTTCTCTGAACTGGGAAACTTTGAAAATACTCAGCAGCTTGATCTGAGGGCTTCGTTCAGCCCAGTGTCACCCTGCAAGCACTAAAGTCAGCCTTCCTAGGCAGCACCTTGTAACAAACACCTCTTTCCTACCTTCCTGACCTCCATCTCTTCTCATGCCTTGTCCATGGTGCCCCCTGGAGACAGTATGGGGCACTGCAAGGAGCCTGGGCTTTCAGCTAGGTCTGTTGGGGACTCCTCATGGCAGGTGACCTTCAGCAGATCCCATAACCTCCTTGACCCTCAGGATCTTCTTTCACCAGTGAAAATGAAGCTTATAATGCCTCCTTCATGGAGGTCTTGTAAAAACTAAGCATATATTTAATAGTCCCAATTGAGTTCCTGCCTCTGAACATATTACTTCCCCTTACTTCTCCCTGATAGATATTTTTGTTCTGAATGTCAGTAAAACATCCCATTGCTGACTTAAAGCAATTTATCAGGGGAATGACAGTAGGACGAAGGAGACAGTGTAGTAAGAAAACTACATTCCCCAGAGGCTGAAAGACACTCCTCGGAAGCAGCTGCGATTTGAAGGGGAGCGTGTGACATGGATACAGGTCTCAACCCTCAAGGAGCTGCTGGACCTCAAGGCTGAGTACCCTGGTGCCAAGCTGGTGGTGGGGAACACAGAGATTGGTAAGGACTGGGGAGGCTGCCCTGGGGCTGCCCGGGGACCTGGGGGTGTTGCTAGGTCCTCTTGACCATCCTCACCTCCCCTTGTCCTTACTCTCCTCTGCACCCGACCCCTCTGCCCCACTGACTACCTGGAGGCCACCAGAAAGCCCTGGAATCTCCAGTTCCTGCAAAGACCTCTGGCTGTGGAGTCCCTCAGATCTGGCTCACCTCCTTGCTGGATGTGCGACCTCCAAAGAGTTGCTTGTCCTTGTCTACCCTCACGTTCCATTTTTTATATGGGGGTACTAATAACTCCTTAAAGGATTGTTTTGGGTGTAAAATAAGATTCTTGCATGTAGTTGACTTTTTTCCCATAAACATTAACAGAGTGCCAAGCATGAGCCAGGTACTCTGGAAGGGGCTTGGGAGACAAGAATCAATTGGACATGGTTCCTTGCCCTCAAGGGCCTTCTAGTCTAAGGGAGGAAGAAGTAATTTAAGCATAGTGTCTAGGCTAGTGTCTGATGAACACTAGAGGTTCCATAAAAGTCATGCTTTTGAGCCCATCATCCCACTTTTTCTGGGGAATGATGTGATAAGGTAAAGAAGAGGAGAGCTCCAGGTGTGACTGTAGCAACGGTAGCATAGCAGTTGCACTATAACCATTTGTTGACCTCCTGGCTATATCTAAGTACCCCAAGAAACCTATTCCCTCTATAAACAATCCATTTATTTAAGAAAACAAACAAACAAACAAAGAGAGCTCTCTTCAAAGGATATGATCTGCAGCTTGCAGCTCTATGTTAAGTACACCCCCACACCCACTTTATCACCATCACTCTAGTATTCATCGTAGGCAGTTTGTGCTGCCTGTGACCGTGGCCACCTGCCCGGTCAGTGCTACTACCTGGGATGTGAGGCCCAGAATACTCGAACACGCTAGGAGACTCAGAATATGCAGCTCTCAGCCCCGGTGCTTTAAGAGATGGGGAGAGATGGTAGAGGTTCCCAGGCCTCTGCTAATCTCTATCGATTTCTAAACCTGGCATGGTCTATTTCTACTTTGCTGGGTCCCAAGCCTAGTGAGGATCTACGGAGGAGACCACGGCCCAGCTGAGGACCTCTGCTGTGGAGGGGCATGCCATCCTTCTAAGCAGTCAGGTCCAGTTTGGGGGAGACACCTGGCGCTGGTTCCTGAAGGAGCTGCCAAGCCCTGGGTTCTGGTTGGCTCCTCAGCCACAGAGAGGAGAGCCTGGCTTGGGTCTGTGCTTATGGAGTCAGGGTGGGCACCGCCCTCATGAGCACATATCCACACGGTAGAGTCCCCAGCTGTGCTTTAGTGACACACTGAGGCAGCAGGGTGGGCTGAGACACACTTCAAGAAATGTGATCTTGATGGTCATGGCTCAACAGGACTCATGGTTCAGGTAGCCCAGGTGTAGCTTGATTTAAGGTGGCTGGGGGAATCTTAGGAGGTCCTTCCTTTTTTTCTCAAAGACAAGGTCTCACCCTGTTGCCCAGGCTGAAATGCTGTGGTGCAATGCTACCATAGCTCAGCTCAAACTCATGGGCTCAGGTGGTCCCCCACCTCATCCTCAAGGGGATCATTTCATACTTGCATGCTGCTTGCTCTGAGTCCAATGGCCTGGGCCCAATTGGATTCCAAGAGAAAGGAATTTACAAAGATTACATAAGCTCCACAATTAGGAATGATTTCTCAAGACCACTTCTGTCTGTGCCACTCTCTCCTCTCTTATGCATACCCCAGTAGCATAGCCACCTCCAGTCAACATAGGGTGTTGGGGGAAGGCAGACACAGAGAAAATCTTATCACGATAGAACTTACTGCCTCAATCTGTATTCTTTGTCCTGGAAGCTGAAATTCAAAAGGGGCTGATATTCAGGTCCTATTTAGGATTTCTGAAGGGAACTTTGAGGATTTCTGGAATCTGGGGACCCTCAAAGCCTAGGGGCCCCTTCAGAAATCCTAAACAGCACCTGGGGTTGGGGGCGGGGGCAAGGAGGTCACAGGTATTTCTTTTTTAACATTTTCCATCTATATCCTGTTGGCAAGGCTGGGAGAGGTGCTGGGCCAACTAGGCCTAAGGAACAGAGGCGCATTTGTTTAACAGAGGCTTCTGAATCATTTATCAGGAAGGCCAGAAACCACACGCAGAAGTGTGGCCCCGCCAAGCCAGAAAACTTGAAGAACTCAGGCAGATAGTGGGGACTGGAAGACAGATTTGAAGTTTTCCCTCCCATTTTCCTTTTTTGTTTTAATGTTAAACTTTCATGTTTTTATTACTATTACACCCCAACACAAATAATCATTCCAGTAATGAAATTTGCTTATTCTTAGCTGTGTGATTTGGGCAAGAAACTTAATCTTTCTGTGCCTCAGCTTCTTCATCTATAAACAGAAAAATCAGAGTCCCTCATAGAGTTGTTGTGAGGATTAAATAAGTTAAAATAGGGGAAGTGCTTAGAAGGGTTCCTGACATACCTTAATTTCCTGTGTTTTCTTTTTCTTTTTTTTTTTTTTGGGACAGAGTCTTGCTCTGTCACCCAGGCTGGAGTGCAGTGGCCTGATCTTGGCTCACCGCAACCTCTGCTTCCCAGGTTTAAGTGATTCTCTTGCCTCAGCCTCCTAAGTAGCTGAGATTATAGGCACACACCACCACACCCAGCTAATTTTTGTATTTTTAGTAAAGACGGGGTTTCACCATATTGGTCAGGCTGGTCTCGAACTCCTGACCTCATGATCCACCCACCTCGGCCTCCCAAAGTGCTGGGATTACAGGCCTGAGCCACAGTGCCTGGCCTCCTGTGTTTTTTAATGTTGTTCACACACACACACACACAGACACACACACAGACACACACACAGATGTGCACACACACACTCACACACACACACTACAGTGAATTCAAACTCATTTCATTTGAATTCAGATAGGTTTTTTTGAGAGGGAAAGAAAGACCTAGTTTTCTTTGGCTGATAGTCCAAAGACTAATCCCACCCATATTCTACTGAGTTTCCTATTACCAAACACCTACAGCCACCAGGGAGCATATTGTGATTGTGGCTATGTCATATATCCTGTGCGTCGTGGTAGGAAAAGCTGCTAAGGCCTGCCGTGGTGATACAACAATGGGCCTACAACTTGGGCTTCTTGTTTCTCTCTAGGCATCGAGATGAAGTTCAAGAATATGCTGTTTCCCATGATTGTCTGCCCAGCCTGGATCCCTGAGCTGAATTCAGTAGAACATGGACCCGAGGGTAAGGGGAGTTTCACTCCAAGCTCATGGAGGGGCTGTGAGGCTGGGGATGGGTCACAAGGTTGGTGGTAGGTGTCAGGGTGGCCTCCTTACTGGCTCTGGCTGCCCCTGCTTTTCCTGGAGCCCACCTTGCACAGGGAAAGGTGGGACGGGACCCGATTCGTTGCCTTTTCTCCGCTAAGCATCCATAGTAGGTTGTCAGTCAGCAAGAGGCTACGGGATCTTCAATCGTTATTCTCATTTCTGGCTACAATTAGAATCACTCATGCGGGGGTGGGGAGGTGGGCGCTGTGCTTGAGTGCTTTTGAAAAGAATGCTAGGACTTCACCCCAGAGATTCTGATTTTAATGAATTGAGAGCTACCGGTTTAGAAGAAAGAGCATTGGTTGTAGGATCAAGAGGCCTAAGCTTGAGTACTGGCTCGTTTATGAGCTGTGTGGCATTGGTTAAGTCACTCAGCCACTCTGGGTCCTAACTATCCATGTAAAGCTGTGAGTCCTGATTCAGCCTTGCTGGGGTTGTTGGAGAGCGTCAGCGGAGCTGTGGATGAAATCCTCTTCTGAACTGTGGGAAGGATTGCTGTTATTCCGAATGCGTGTTCCCAGGTATCTCATTTGGAGCTTCTTGCCCCCTGAGCATTGTGGAAAAGACCCTGGTTGATGCCGTTGCTAAGCTTCCTGCCCAAAAGACAGAGGTGTTCAGAGGGGTCCTGGAGCAGCTGCGCTGGTTTGCTGGGAAGCAGGTCAAGTCTGTGGCGGTGAGTTGCTGCCAGAGGCAAGTGAGGCCCGCAGGATGGAGCTTTCATCCCAAAGCAGGGTGGCCAGACTCTCACTTGTGTCAGCGCAGTGGGCATCAAACTTTAGTGCTTAGAGTTGCCCGGGGGTGGGAGGAGCAGCGCTTGTTAAAAGGCAGATTCCTGGGCCCACCCTCAGAGATTCTGACACATGGTTCTGGGATGTAGCCCAGCTCTTCAGGTGCTTCTGATGAAGGTGGTCTGTGGGGCACCCTGGGAAACCCACTCTGCGACTCGTAGGCTTCATTCTGTGGTTGCAGAGATGCAGCTTCCTACCTCCCTCCCTCTTCCTGAGCTTGGCAAAGCCTAGCAGTAGGTGAATAAGAGATATGCTAGAGAGAAGCCAAAATTGGGAGGGGAATTCCCTTCCAGAGACAGAGCCCTCTGACAGGAAGGAGGAATCCACCTGTTGATTGTTCACAGTCAGCCTTCAGAGGAGTCCCCACATCCCCTGTTTGCAGGTGACATTCACACATCCTGTGCCAATGGAAGCTCTTCACAACAGTTTATGGTGTTGGAAGAAAAGCTATCCCTTCCATTTTTAAATTATTATTATTTTTAAATTAAAACAAAACAGCCTACTCCTATTCCTCCCAACCCCACCCCAAGTACCTGTCACTTCTGATTACAGATAAGGAGACATAAACTCAGAAACTCTACTGAGTTCCCTAGTTCTGCTAAAATCTACTTCCAGGAAGAATTTGATTTTCATCGTGCCACTGATTTTCTTCCTGTTTTCTAATAATGATTAGAATATCTGACTCTTCTTACATTTTTTTTGCCAAGTTGCCGGGAAGTTCAGATCCAAGTAGGGCGAATTATTCAACCTGAAGTCTTCCTCCTCTCTTTCCTTGATCTTTATCTTCTATTTTACTAACTCTACATGGCCTCTGGGATAAATCACCTCAATCCTTTCAGGAAAAGGTTGGGTGAAATCATCAATCAAACAAACAAACACATTTAAAGGGGCTTGCCTGCTAAATTTCAGAGCTGGGATCCAATCCCAAAGCCAATCTGATATCAAGTTTTGCACACTTTTCGGAATGCCCATGTTCTCACAGTGCCGGTATTGTGACCACAGTAGGTACGGGTCCTCAGGGGTCTCCCTACAGCAGGTGTCACCCTGCTGCCCTGAGTTCAGGAGCCTGCTGCGTGAGCAAGGGTTTCCTGGAGTAGTATCTCACTGCATACTCTCTGCTTGTTTTAGTCCATTGGAGGAAACATCATCACGGCCAGCCCCATCTCCGACCTCAACCCTGTGTTCATGGCCAGTGGGGCTAAGCTGACACTTGTGTCCAAAGGTAAGCTGCCTGAAGTAGAGGTCCAGAAAGAAGGACTTGGGGGAGAAAAGTCTCACCAGACAAGTCATTTTCTGGAGAAACAGAGCTCGAAGTTCAGTGACCCAGCTGTCCCTAAGGTTTGGGTCCAGGGAAACAGGAGAATGTACCTAGTTTGGGAGACAGGAAAGCTGGGCCTTTTCTTTGTAGAGACTTCACAGCAGGAACTGCTACCTGCATGCCTTACTTAGTGGGGTGATGGGGCTGGCATGCACTGGCTCACCACAGCCTGCTGTTGGATATTCGGGAAGTCTGTGAGTCATTTGTGAAACAGAGTCATTAATAAAAATCAGGCCAGGTATGGTGGCTTATGCCTGAAATCCTAGCACTTTGGGAGGCTGAGGCAGGAGAATTACTTGAGTTCAGGAGTTCAAGACCAGCCTGGCCAATATGGTGAAACCCCATCTCTACTAAAAACACAAAAATTAAGCGGGCATGGTGGTGTCCACCTTTAGTCCCAGCTACTCAGGAGGCTGAGTCAGGAGAACCACTTGAACCTGGGAATCGGAGGCAGTAAGCTGAGATTGCACCACTGCACTCCAGCCTGGGTGACAGAGAGAGACCCTGTTTCAAAAATTAAAATAAAAATAAGTGTATGTAAACTTACAATGAAATAAATTATTTTCAAAACAAAAGGAATAAATACTCAAAATGAATCACTTCCTAATTACTTCATTTTCCTGTTATCAGCACTCTTGGAGTTATTTGCATCTGTTCTGCTTGTACAGTGGACATGCTCTACAATTATGTGCTCCTGTGCATCTCTGCTTTGTCAGAGGGTCCCCAAGCCTGCCTTGGCCCTGATATTCACTGGGAGGACTCAACATTCAGTCATACTCTTGGCTATGACTTATTACAGCAGGACGACGCAAAATCAGCAAGGGGAATAGATACCTGGGAGCAAGGTCTGGGGGAACCAGGCACAACCTTCCAGAGACTTCTCCCAGCGCAGTCACACAGTGCATGTTTAATTCTTCCAGCAATGAGTTATGACAACACAAGTGAGGTCTTGCCTACCAGGGAGGCTTATTAGAGGCTCAGCACCTGGGGTTTTCTTGGGAGCTGGTCACATAGGCAGCCTCTACTGGCATGTCCCCAAAGTCTAGACTTCCAGAAGGAAAGCAGAGGTTCAGCATAAACAATTGTTTGTACAAATAATGTAGGCACAGTAAGCTGCTCTATCATGGAGTGCTGGGAACCCTTCTGAAGTACAAGTTCCCAAAGGCCAGCCTTGTAAGCAGGCCCTACAGAGGACAGCAGTCAGGGTTGCTGTGCTAACATTCCTGCTCTCTTCCCAACTTCAGATTCAGTGATGCAACTTTGGGAGCCTGATATTGGCTATTGGAAGATTTACACCACAGAAGTTGGCAAATGCTATAAACTAGGGCTTTTCCCCCATACATGAAACTGGTTGTTAAAGATTTACCAGCACGCCATTGCTTAAGGATGCTTAAGGATTTCAGTCGGAGGATTTGGCCCCAATTGTGCCAGTCATTCCCTCTGACTGTGGGCTTTGGAGACGGGCATGAAGAATCCCACTGATGGTTGTCCTTTGCTCCCCATGGGGTTCCCAGCCTTTCCCTCATGTTGGCTCCTCTTCATCATGCTTCTGTACAGGCACCAGGAGAACTGTTCGGATGGACCACACCTTCTTCCCCGGCTACAGAAAGACCCTGCTGAGCCCCGAGGAGATACTGCTCTCCATAGAGATCCCCTACAGCAGGGAGGTGAGATGTTGAGGGTGTTGGTTCCAGGCTCTGCTCAAATGAGTCCTACTGCCAGGCTCTAGACAAAGAGACCAGAGTCTGCCTCAGGGACCAACCTGAGCATCTGTCAACTTTTACATTGGTTTTTCTCTCCGAACATTGCCTCTATTCAACCAACCATATTCCTTTCTGGACAATGAGAAGTTGCAGGATAGGAGTCCACATGGTAGGGACTGTGGAACCAGATAGCTAGATACTTGGTCCTGAGAGTCATTTCAACTTTCTGAGCCCTAATGTCCTCATATGTAAAATGGGCACCATGTTACTTACCATACTGGTTATTGTGAGGACTGAAAATAAATAATTCATAAGGTTCCTGGTGATGCCCAGAAACCAGTGGAGATAACCAGTAGCTAACAACAGAATTCCAAGAACGCATGTAGCTGTCGAGGATTCCTGCCCAAGTCAGAGGAAATTTGCTTTCCTGTGGTGAAGAATGTGGGGTTCACATGCTGCATGAAGAAGCTGCCTGTGGCTCAGACCCTCATACGCTGACCTTAGGCTTGACGAGATGTTGCTTCACTAAGCTGGCTGTGGGTTGGTGTGGATGGATTCCTGCTTCATGGGTGGCTCTTCTGGCCTGTTGGGGCAGGTCTGGGCACCACTGGCTGCCGTACTCTTTGTTCCCTGGGGCCTGTGATATCTTGACCTGGTGTGGGTCTCTCCTCTTCTAGCACCTACCAGCTCAGAACACATTCCAAAAGGGCTTTTCAGAAAAGGCATCCGAGAGAGGCGTGGGGAGCCGCTGTCAGGGAGAGTGTGAACGCTTCCCACAGCCAGCGCTTTAGCGAGTGT
The DNA here is from genome assembly GCA_963573385.1 of Cacajao melanocephalus. Lineage (NCBI taxonomy): Eukaryota > Metazoa > Chordata > Mammalia > Primates > Pitheciidae > Cacajao > Cacajao melanocephalus. Next base: position 994 of record CAUYLG010053852.1, on the reverse strand, counting down.
TCTGAGGCATGTTTTGCCCTTGGTAATTTTGACCTCCTTAATGAAAACGCTAATTAAATTAAAGCAGTTATATCCCTGAGGTGCTTTCTTAATGGTTTTCTAGCTTGTCTGTATAGACCATTTTGTGCAGTGATTCCAAGAGTTTTGAATTTCACAGTTCAGTAATTTTTTTTTAAATTATGAGCTATGAAAGGGAGGTGAAACAGGAATAGCTCTATTCAGTTTTTATTTGCCAGGTATGATCATTAACAAAACACATCCTTCCATTAAAAAAGGAGATTTTAATACCCAGAATGAGGAGACTTTCAAGAAAAGATATTGTCAACCTGACACTGATAGTTCACTGTACCCCAGTGAGAATGTCCCCGTGGACGGGCACAGTCCTGGGAGTGAGCACCTGGGACCTCAGTTCCAGAACAAAGGTCAAACTCTGGGCTCAGTTCCTCAGAGCCATGCTTGACATCCAACCTGAGCTGCTTTATGATCAGGAGGGGGCTCCATGGCTTCTTTAGAGAAAAGCCTATGGCCATTTGGGGGCCTCAACTGTGGGCGTCATGGTGCTTTTCCCAATAGCTGTCCTCTCCCTAAACCTGCTGCCTTTGGTGTTCAACACAATTTGTGGTGCCAGAGTGAGCACAGACCTCAAAAGGAGCCTGACACAGAAAGGGCTTGAAGTCAGGTGGCTCTTATCTGGAAAGTAGCTCATGCTGTCCTCGCATCCTTAAAGACAGATCCTGACTCAAACTCAGGAAGGAAACTGTGTTTAAAGCACAAGGGCAGTGATTGTTGCATAGTGCAATAGTGATACTTCCTTTTAGCAAGATTTCTTTCCTTCCTTCCTTCTTTCTTTTTCTTTCTTTCTTCTTTCTTTCTTTCTTTCTTTCTTTCTTTCTTTCTTTCTTTCTTTCTTTCTTTCTTTCTTTCTTTTTCTTTCTTTCTTTCCTTCTTTCCTTCCTTCCTTCCTTCCTTCTTTCTTTCTCTTTTTCTTTTTTTT